>PVIR01035379.1:0-16366 GCA_004026965.1 Petromus typicus | reverse complement strand
TGTGTGAAGTTTTAGAATCCTTTGTCCAGAGTTGCTGGCTTCCATGCACAGGAAACTGCTTGGACCCATCTCAGAGCCTGGCTCTTTCCAGCCTTGGCTTCTGTAAAACTCTGTCTCTTGAAATCACAGAGCACTGGCCACTCTGCCTGCCTTTCCTGGGGCCAACCCGCTGCACTATCGGTAGGACCTGTCTGGCTGGTTTTTACTTCCCAGAAATGTCTACAGCCCACATTAAAACCCTTTCTCCTCAGAGCCTTATATGCGTTCTCACTGCATCAGAGCTGGAGGAGCCGGACTCGCTTTGCCTGCTGGTCACCAGTGACCTTGCTGACTGACTGTGTTGTCATCTCAGTGCCTCTGCCCTGCAGCGGGTTCAGGCGGTGAGGCAGAGAGCTCTGTGCTCATGAATTCTCCAAATCCAGCTCGGCTTCACAGTTCCCTTCTGTGCTCAGCTCAGCGTCCTGCCCATGCGATGGCCTCTCTCCCTGGCCACCCCTCACTCTCCTGGTGCCCTTAGCTGGTGCACTGCAAGGCCTTTCCAAGCAGACCTCAGGAAGGTGCTTCAAGCCCGTCTTTCTGCAGCCTGGGCCTCAAAGGAGTTACGGTTGGGGGGCCTCACCCAGCATGTCCAAAGCAGAGAATGGCCAAGCTTCCCAGAAGCTCCTCCTCCAAGATGCTGTCGGGATTTCAGTGTCTGCCTCGATCGTATGACTTCCCAGAGTAAGCTTGGGAGTCCCTCTTGAGCTCTTTTTGGACCACAAGCCCCTTTAAAATGGACTTAGTGGGATTTCCCACATGTGGAAGAATTTATTTGCTGCACCCCTAGACGTCGAGACTTCCCTAACTAGACTCTGTGCTTCTCAAGGTTGCACTTTTGGCAGTTTCCTGTCACGTAACGGCAAATATGCAATACGTGTTGAATCAATGAGTAAAGTAATCATCTGGTAAAGCATTTTGCAAGTTTTGGATCATAGACAAAGATTTCAGTTTTTGCCAAGTTTGATGCAGCAAGGGCAGAAATATGGCTACCGCCCTCGGTCTGTGCTGTACTAAAAGCAGGCCTCCTGGGAAATATGGAATTCAGTCTTGTCATGCTTCTCAAGGCAGAGCTGCTGGCACCGAGCAGTTTGGAGCGCCAGCATGACTTACGTTACTGCATGCTCCAAAGCCCCGCCCAAACTCCATTTTCTGCAAGTCTTGAGCACTTGTGAATCACCTAAGGGCCCGTGATCCTCAGAGCCAGTTCAGAGCAATTTCTGTACAGCAGTCCTTCTTCTCAAATTAATTCCCACATAAAAGACCATCCCTGAGAGACTCAGTTTACTGTTATGTCCCCAAACTTCACGACAACCCCCGGAAAACCCACACTTGGAGCCGACTCCCTTCCACCCGCTGCCCCTGCCTTTTGGCACCTGTTCTCCCGCTCTGTCCTGGCCAGGGTCCTGGAGCTGGCCTTCCCTGGCTGCTCCTCCAGCCCACAGTCACCGGCCTCCGGAGACTCTTCTCTCTCCTGGACAGCTTGACTGCCAGCGGCTGCCACGTGAATGACGCGAAGGAAGAAGCTCCCGGCCTGAGCACTCACCTGCACCTTGTCCTGCTGCTGGGTGTGGGACATGAGGAGGTCCTCGGTGGGAAGCACGCCTGTGGGCAGCTCTGCCGTGGCCAGGCAGGCCCCAAACGTCTGCAGCGTCTGTGCGGTGGTCTTCAGTGTTGAGGCAAAATTCTCTATGGCCTGGAAGGTCAGAGGATTGTAACAACGCACAGCAATTAGCATTCACTGCTGGGCTCTCGGGAGGACACAGAGCTGCCTGCCTTCCTGGAGGGCCAGCAACGGGCTACACACTGTCCCTTCTACTATCTATTTGTGTATTATTTCAATAATACAGAGGGAGAGATATTTTAGCTCCTCTTATAGAGGAGGGAACGGAAGCAGAATAGGTTCTTCATTGCCCCAAACCAAATTATCTGGGAAGTGAAAAAGAGAGGAAGATGAGGTCTAACCAAAGCCAGGTGTTTCAAGGTCGGGCTGTGTTCACTACCCCAAGAACACCTAATGCTCATTCTGACTGGAATTTTTACCAAGTCCAACACTGCACAGGGCGGAATCATCCTGCCTTCTTTCTAACAAACCCGACTCTCTTTTGCCCTCCCTCATTTTCCTCTGTCTGCTTCTTTCCGTCACTCACACCTGCACGTCTGCCTGCTGGCTCTGAGGAGCCTGTCAAGTGCTGGACAGAATATGAAGTTGGAGGAAGAGATGAATGTGGCGATGAGATCACTTGTGACCGTTGAGGAGATCATTCCCTAAGCAACCATCGGATGTGGTTTGGCACCTCTTCTTGCCTCAGGCTTATACAATCTGCCTGTTCTGTGTTCCTTCCACCTAGGTCTCCACTGCTGTGAAGTAGCAGGGAGCGTGCTGTTTGGTGAGGTTGGGGCTGTTCTCTTTTCCAGCGATGGGGATTGAATCCAAGGCCTCATGCATGTTCGGCAGGCGGTCTACCACTGAGCTACAAACCCAGTCTTGTGGGAGTTGTCGAGGATCAGAAAAGAACAGCGAAAGGGATCTTAGGGACAAAAGTAGCACCCCAGAGTGTCAGGGGAGAGGCCCGCAAATGTCAGCTTCAAAACAGCAGAGCGCGGACTGTCCCAAGGAAGTTCCCTAGTAACAGTTTACTTTCATTCCACGCTGTTCCATGAGAAGTCCCTTTGGGAGTGGCACAGAGGACGTGATCCGGATCGGAGCATGAAACACAGCCCGGCTGACCATCTGATCTGGGATAAATCTTTTAATCTGAAGGTCAGTTGCCTCACCTGTCAAACTGATTCAAGTAAATCATCTTTAGTGTTTTTTGAGGTCTAATTTTCTGAGTCTCTCATGCAAAGATATGACATCTAGGAGGCACACTGTTGTACCTATACACTAGAAGAGGATCTATACATTTTGATCATAAGATATAAAACAATATTTATATATGTTTCTACTCTAATTATTCCCAGGTATATGTGTGTACATACAAATGGGCATAAAACATGCATGAGGCATGTAAAGAATATCACTAGTCTCAGGTGCATTTTAGCATGTATTTTAACACCCCACAACCACCAAACCATAGCTACCAACCAAGTGTAGCAGGAAGTATGAGCATATCTAAATAACCGGTCTTCACAAACTTAGGCTTCTTTAACTCTTTACGTCCTTGGAGAATTTTTTTTTCTTTTTTTTTAGTTTTTTTGAGACAGGGTCTCACTTTGTAGCTCAGACTGGCCCTGAACTCACTGTGTAGCCCAGGCTAGCCTCAGACTCACAGCAATCCTCCTGCCTCTGCCTCCTGAGTGCTGGGATTACAGGCAGGAGCCACCATGCCTGGCACTGTGGAGTGTGGTATGGGGAATCGAACATGGGACCTTGCACTTGTCAGGCAGATGCTGGAACCACTGAGCTAAATCCCTCCTGCTTGGAGAACTTTTTACCTTTGATGTCAAGGCATACATGTTTAAGATGTTTTTGCTGCAAGTTGTCTTGGCTCAAAAAGACTCAAGGTCATGTGAAAAACAGGACAACATTAAAAATGAGTGACTGGCAGAGAGATCAGAGCAGAGGGCAAGTTGTCAGCCCAACAAGGGAGGCAGGACAGTCACTTTTTTTGCTCAGTTAATGTTCCAGATGTCTAAGAAGTAAAAAAGTCAGGCCTGGAAGCACTTCAGGTTGTATGTGGCCTAATGAAACTCATCCTGGGAGGACCCTCGTCATGGTCACTCATTAGGATCATGGATGGCATTCGGCATTCCCCATCATTCATGGTAAAAATTATGTGGCCATCAAAAACTGGCCATTTCCAAAGTGAGGTGTTGGTGCCTGCCTCTATTCCCAGCTTTTGGGAGACTGAGGTAGGAGGATCATTGGGAGCTTAAGGTGAGCCTGGCTACGTGGTGAGTTTGAGGCCAACCTGGACTACAAAGCAAGATTCTCTCTCTTAAAAAAAAATGTTTTTTCGGGGTCGGGGAGTTAGCTCAGTGGTTCCGGTGCCTGTCTTGCAAGCACAAGGACCCGGGTTCGATCCCCGGTTAACCACATACAGTACTGGGCGTGGAGACTCACACCCAGCAACAATCAGTACCACATATCACAGTGCCGGGCATGGTGGCTCACGCCTGTAATCCCAGCATTCGGGAGGCAGAGGCAAGAGGACTGCTGTGATGTGAGTTGGAGGCTGAGCTCAGGGGCAGCCTGAACTACAAAGCGAGACCCTGTCTCAAAAAAAGAAAAAAAAGTTTTTTCCCTCTCACTTCTATTCCAATGAGATTATCTAAGAGTCACCTTTTTTTGAAGGCTGGAAGTTCAAGGTCAAGGCACAGGGGACTTGGAGTGTTGGAGTCTGGTGGGAGCTTGTTCCTCACAGATGGCGCCGTCTCTGCCTCCTGATGGGCAGGCGGCCAGTGCCACTCTCTTGAACCTCTTACACAGGCAGTAATCCTTCTCAGGAGGGTAGAGCTGTCACAGCTTAGTCACCTCCAAGCCCTTTCTCTGAACACTATCACCTTGGACCCTAGCATAATGAACTTGGAATTGGAGGAAGCTATTAGTCAACCCACAGGAGAAAGTTTTAATTTTTCCTTCAATTTTTTTTGTACTGGGAAACAAACTTAAGCCTTTTCTTCCCTCAATATTCTTGAACCTTCAATATTTGCATTATAATCACCAATAGAAATAAGTGGGGATAAGTAAAATACCATACCAGGAATGGTGAAAAAAAATTTTCAATTTAAGAAAAAAACACAACTTAAAACACTGAAAGATACATTGCCAAGAACAGTGGGAATGTGGGCCTGAAGCAAGGGGGAGTTTTTCGAGGGGATTTCATGGCATGTGTTTTTTTACTGTAATAATTATTTTATTTAAAAATAAAATGTTTTTTTTTAATCACTTCTCATGAGACATTTATGTCAATTTCTGTCAAGTAAAAACATAATGGTGTATCCTCAGCCCCTTTTTTTCTCTGGCTCTGGCACTGTGAGACTTCTGGCTCTTCCTCAAAGTCGAAAGACCCTGAAGGGGAACATTCTGAACTGGACCCACGGCAGCCGTGGCAGCACAACTGAAGACGTTCAGGAAGAGGGCTTCGTGAACTGCTGCAGAAAGTGGCAGGAAGGATGGGTAAGTGTGTTCGAATTGAGGCTGAAGCCTCCGAGGGAGATGAATGGCAATGTGTCTTTCACTGTCACAAATTTTAAAAAACATTTTTAAGCACCCACTATAGTTTTTGATTATACTTGGTACATCAGGCACTGTATCACTTTCTACATCAAACGTTCAGACAGCTTTGTTAGTTCAAGGTTGCTCAACACTGGCCGGGATTCTCACACTGGCCTGGATAATTTTTTGTCGTGGAGGCCATTTTGTGCAAGATGTTTATTAGCAGGGTCCCTGGCTACTACCCAGGAGAAGCCTGAAATGGCCTCTTTTCAAGTATGACTACAGAAACTATCTATAGACCTTGGCAAATGTCCTCTGGGGGCGAAGGGAGTTCCAGCCGAGAGCCAGTATGTTAGCCCCATTGATCACTGAGGAGCCGAGAGGGCTCAGTAACTCACTCTCAGCCAGCCGGTGAGGGGACAGGATTGAAATGCAGCTAATTCTGACTTCCTGCTCACTGTACACAGGAATTATCTGGGGAGTTTATGAATTGCAAATGTCTGCGATGCATCCCAGGAAGTAATTTCCCTGAGGTATATATAGCCCTGTATGGTATTTTCTAAAATTCCCCCGCTACACTCTAAGTCAAGACTCTTAAATTCCCCGAGTCAGAAGTAGCAGGGACTGTAGGCAGTCAGAGGGGAAACCTCGGCCTTTTACCCGACACCGCAGTCTTCCCCGCTCCATGGCTGAGAAGTTCCAGTCTTCCTAGCATCAGGCAGCCATGAGCAGGGACCTCTCAGCTGTGGACTTGCGCTCCCCTGGCTCCTGGAAACCCAGGAGAGGCCTCCACGTGCGCAGGCTGACACTCACCGTGCGATGACTCAGCCACTGGCTGTGGCGATATTCCAGAGTCCCCCCCAGCTCCTGAGTCAGCTGGCTTTTGTCAATGTAGCCATGAAGGTCAGAAACAGAGTTTAACATGATGATCTGTAAGGGGAACAATACAGATATAGTCCTCATAGACCATGAAATAGCTCATCTAGTCCTCTTATTAAATAAGACTCAGATATTTATAACCAAACATGGTCGTCATATAGTAGGAAACTATTTCAGCATCTCTTTCCACTGTTCCCTTTCAGATGAGGAGCACAAAAATGTCACACAGCCTGTGACAAAATGGGGCCTTGGACCAAGATGTTCAGTTCAAGGCTACTTAGAAGACAGGTCTTTCTTTAGGTGACTTTTGTTCAAAGTTCCCAAGCTACAGTACACTTTTCCATTACGGCCTGTGCTGAGACCTAAAATCTGGACTGAGAATCTTGCAAAGTGTGGTTTGGTAAACATCAAAATCAAGTTAGATATCTCTTGTTCTCCCTGATATGTGTGTAATTATTAATCAGAGGTCAATGTAAGTGGATTAATAAAGGCCTCCTGAACTGCGAAGGCAGTTCTGGGTGTGTTGGAACCACTGAGATGCAGGCCAGCAAACAGCAGAGGGATCCCACCAGGGACACGGTGGCTCCATCCGTCAGCTGGCATCCTGGGCAGAAGAAGAAGGGGAAGAAGACAGAGGCGGCCCTGTCCTGAAGAGCTCCAGTCCTCCTGCGAATGTCTGTGCTGTGCCGCCACTGCCTTTGGACATCACCCTCCAGCGCCCCGGTTTCTTTTTTTTTTTGAGACAGGGTCTCGCTTTGTAGTTCAGGCTGGCCCTGAGCTCAGCCTCCAACTCACATCACAGCAATCCTCCTGCCTCTGCCTCCCGGGTGCTGGGATTACAGGCGTGAGCCACCACGCCCGGCACTGTGGTGTGTGGTACTGGTTGCCGCTGGGGTGAGTCTCCACACCCAGTATTGTATGTGGTTGCCAGGGATTGAACTGGGTCCTTGCTCTTGCAACACAGGCGCCGGAACCACTGAGCTAACTCCCCGGCCCCCAGCGCCCTGGTTTCTTCGTCCAGCACAGACTCTCCTCCTCTGGCCCGGTCAGCCTACTAATAACTCCCTTTGCATAAGCATAAGAAAAACAAATCAGCCTGCAGGAGCCTTCAGGTCATGGATTGCAAAGAGCCACGATGGAATTCCAGCCCTCAGGAAGTGTGCAAGTGTCCCTAACTGATCTTGCACGGAGGAGATAGGGAGGTAATAGCAAGGCTTCTCATGATGGTTTTGCTGACGAGTCTCCCCCAGACTGGCCCGTCTGCTCCTCAACGGTGGCCTGAGCTGGGCATGGTCTACACTGTCTGACCCAGGGACCCGTGGGTACCACTCCTAACTAGGGACAGGAATCCCTCACTCCCATCTCAGCGCCTGCCACCTTAACTAGCAACATAATATATACTTTTACTCCTTACCGATTATTGTACAAGTTGATTCTTTTTTGTTATTGTTGTGTTTTTTTTTTTTTTTTTGAGACAGGTTCTCTTTTTGAAGTTCAGCTCACATCGCAGCAGTCCTCCTGTCTCTGCCTCTCGTTGGCTGGGATTACAGGTGTGAGCCACCACACCTGGCACTGTGGTATGTTACTGATTGCCGCTGGGTGGGAGTCTCCATGCCCAGCATTGTTATGTGCTTACCGGGGCTGGAACCCAGGCCCTTGGGCTTGCGAGACAGGCGCTTGGAATCACTGAGCTAAATCTTCAGCCCTACAAATTGATTCTTGATCGGGCATAAAAGAACGGGGACCTTCTACCATTACTATGTAGCAGTAGTGGCAAACCGATGGCACGTATGTCTCATTGGGCTCTTTGTATCGTTGAAAGCTCTAGAAGGTTCAACATCATTGGCGTATAGTATTAGTCAAGTGTTAAATCTACCTTGAAATGAGAAAGATAAATTAGGGCCAAAGACGATAGGTGGAACAAAATTACAGAAAAAAATTTACTTACTCATTGAATAGTATTGAACTGCTAATAAATACCAGGCCCTGGGAAATAAAATCATAAGTGTGACAGGCTATGACTGAAAGGAACTGAGGTTTGGTGGAACTGGATTACCAGTATTCCTATGTTAACCTAGTTGGGACTGATGACTTTCTCCTTCACTTTTTTAAAAAATAATTTTTACATTATTCAGAAGTTGACGTGATAATATTTTTCCTCTTTTGTTGAGTTTATTGGTACATTTTAGGTATACATTATGATCACTCTCCCTTACTTCTGAAAACAGTTTCAACAGTTAAAAAATTATGTTTATAATATAAGAAAGAAAAAAAATCCCTGACTCTACCTATGCCTTTTCCTCCTAAAGGTTTTTAATCACTTATGGGAGTTTCAAAAAGGTTTCAGTCTTTTAAAATTAGACATTAGAGGACAGGTAACAAGAAGTTATCAAGGAAGAAGTGGCTTCTGCATTGCTGTGGCAATACTGGGGAGCTAAAAGGAAACACTTTTATTTTTTTTAGGTTTTGTTTTGGACACTGTGCTGGACAGAAGTCACCTTGTTCCTGTCAGGAGTGGACCCCGCCGGCCGGGCTGCACGTGCCTGGCCCCTTCATCTGGCCAGCAGGGGGCGGGGTGAGGGGTTGTGCGCCCACCCCCCCAGCTCACCAAGCGCTGCTGTCTCATGTTACACCCATACAGGCCGAGAGGAATGTTAAATTGAAAGCCAAAATTGCAAACAGAAGGAAGATATCAGCAGGCTCAACACCCCTAACACTGACCTGGAGATTCACAGCCACTCTGATAAAATCCCAACAACCCTTTTGTGGAAACTGACAAGGCGATCTAAACTTCACATGCAAATGCAAAAGGTGCATTTGCATGTGCATGTGGTTCCAACACTCATTAACTATAGTAAGTGACCAAAAGTGCAGCAAGGGCCAGAGACAGAGACCAGCGGGACAGAACCGAGTCCTGAAACAGACTCATACAGATACAGTCAACTGGTTTTTATTTTAAAGCATCCACAGGAAGTGGCAAAGACAGTACAGAGAAACTCCCTGTGCTATTACTAGCTGGCTTCCCCTGCCCACTGCCTCTGCCTCCATTTCTGAAGGGGAGAAAAGCATGTGCAGCACGACAGCGTGCTGGCTCCTCACACGTCATCATATTTTCTTTTTATTGTGCCAGGGATCGAACGTGGGTCCTTGTGCTTGCGAGGGAGGCACCGGAAGCGCTGAGCTGCATCCCCGGCACCATATTTTTATAGATGTCAGGTATTACTCAGTTCAAGAAAGCTGAGTGAGAAATCCACAGGTCATATTTCCCTTAAACACACAGGCAAGTATTTTAAAGCACGTATTTAGAATAGAAAGGGAAATTTATTTTGAGTTTGGTAAATACACGAGATATAAGGAAAAAGTACTTTCAGAAATCTGATTGCTCATATAAGAGGAACTGAAAGACAGCAGGGTTAAAAGAGGGAGGGAGGAAAGTGAGAAAGGGGAGGAAAGTGAGAAAAGTCTCTGTTCTGAAATGGCCGGTCCTTACTGCCACACAAAGCAATTTCAGTCAAAGTTGGTTTTTGTTTGTTTTCAACAGATACCAGGTGCAGGCGGTAATAAACTCAAACAGAAAAAGCGTCTGCCTAGCTAGAAGGATTCTGCCCCTTCTGACCCGAAGGCCTCCTGTTCTCTACCTGGGAGGTGGTCTGTGTCTCCCTGAGGTGTCCACACACAGACAGCCACGTCTGGGCCTCTCTTACGTTACTCATTTATTTTTGTTTTGGTGGTTCCAGGGATAGGACTTGGTCCCTTGTGCTTCCGAGGTAGGTGCGGTGCCACTGGAGCCAAATCCCTGGGCGCCCTCACACCTTCTGCCCGCTGAAGGACCCTCCAAGCAAAGACAGGAGAACGCTGTGCAGCGGGCCTCGGCTCCAGAGCCACGCAGCCCCGAAGGCGCCGGAGGTGCTGAGCAAATGGCTCCTGGCCAGGCCGCTCAGCGTGCGCACAGAGCAAGTTCAGGTCACCGCCTTGGGCCAGAAGGCAAGGAAGCGCCACACAAATGCACGGTGCGAGAGCTGGCTTGATGGCACCCGCTGGCCAACTCTGGGACACTGTGTGCCCCAAAATAATTAAGGACAAACAATAAGTTATGAACTGTTGGAGAGGTAAAAATCTCTAATGACAATACTGACTTTTTCTCTATTGTTTTTACGTCACGCTTGCTTTAGAGTCCTGTTTTCTCTCCCCTGCACATCTTATTTTCCTCCTTCCCTCCCTACAGCTCCCGACGCTGCCCTCCATCTGCTGTAACTGCAGGGTTGTGGTGCCAGGTCACTCCCAACGGGAAGCAGTCACTGAACACCCAGGGCCCAGAAAAATCCACCCACTTTACCCTCCTCCTCATGACCTGCTCGGTCTCCCCACCTTTTCTTCCAAATGACTACACACCCCCCAACAATGAGGTTCCCATTGGCCCAGATAAAGTGTGTGTTCCTGCTCTGGCCTCGGCCCAGAGCTCCTCTCCTTGCCCTGTCTTCAGACGGACGAGGCGTCGCGCTTACCGGCACTTTCTTTTTGAACTCATCGCGATAGTACTTGATGCCGAGGTCCGTGAACGTCCTCTGGAGGAAGCGAGATGGCCGGAGGATGAAGATGAGCTGCAGGTTTCCTGGAAATGCCACCTGCAAGCGTCACGAGAGGTGTCGGAACAGACAGAAAACGCTGCATCTGTTGTGAAGGCCTAGATTACTTTCCTCCTGCCCAACATCACACGAGGAAAAGTTAAGGTGGATGCCATGATTGCCAAAGAATTAGAACTGCTATCACAGAATTTCAGAGCAAAAGAGACTACAGTATGGGTGACTCAAGCCTCTCATTAAAAACCAAACCAATAAGCAAAAACTTCTTCCTTTCATGTCCCTTTCCTTCTCTTACCTGTTTTTTGAAACAGAATCTCACTATGTAGTCCAGGAGGGCCTTGAACTTGAGAACTACACTACATCCAAGTACAACAAGATAGGTATAGTTATCTGAAAGTCCTACGTCCCAAGCTTAAACCAAAGGGATGAAATCCACGTAGCAAGCGAAAGGGGTATCCCCACCCCATCTTTGAAAGGCAAGCCCTTAAAGAGAAGAGCCACGTGTTTGGCCGTGTGTGTGAGCCGAGGCACAGCCTGTGTCTGAGCGAGGCTCTGACTGGTCCTCCAGCAGCTGGGTGGGTGCTCAACTGGAAGTGGAGCTGCTTCCTGAGAGGGCGCTGCGGGGCTCGAGTGTCCCCTCCCGCCCCGGCTCCGCACACGCTCCCACCTCACGCCCTCCTCTCTGCCCGAAGCCCGCTGTCCCTGTCTCACGTGCGGCTGAGCTCCCAGGTCTGAGGTCCCTGCTCACTGAAAGGCAACTGATGTGACCATCAGCAGACTAATGGGGAAAAGAAAGCCGTCCGAGGTTGTACAGTTCAATGCCAAGTGTGCGCTTGGCTCCAGCAAACCTACTTAGATAGTGATTTGTCTAATTTTGCCACTGTCTTTCTAATATATGAAAAAGTAACTTGGATGCTGAACTAAGGCCTGTATGAAATCAGGTCGTCCGCAGTGCCAACAACCACACAAGGACTTGGGTACGAGAAGATTCCCAGCAGTACGACAGAGGGCAGAGAGGCAGGAAACAAGCCAGAGATCTGAGGGGGAGAAGCGAGGGGTGCCTGAGGTGGGCACGAGGGGCTGAGCCCTGAGGCTTTTGCATCTGGCACCTCTGCACTTCTCTGCTGAGGGGCATGGAAGTCGGAGCTAAAGCACCAGCCTCTGGAAGGCTGCGGTGGCTCCTGGGCTTTAACTCCCACCCCTCCCTGCCTGCATGCTTCTGTGGCCAGAGAAGTCAAAAAGGTGAGAGACGCGGGGAGCCCTTGACCTGTTCGTGTGTGGCTTGCAGGATGCCCTCAGATGGCAGACAGGATGTGAGCATGACCTAACAGCACCCGCTGCAAAGATCTGCTCAAAACTTGACTTCAAATGATCGCCTCGTCCCCAGAACTCTGACAGGCAATAGCTGGACAGACCATGCGAATGACTTTAATTACACTAGCAGAAGATACGTACAGTGATCCGCATTAAGGATGCCTTTATGGAGCTCCACTTGTCCCTTCGTCTGTCGATGACAATGACAAATCCGATGCTGGCAGCCTCCACACTGAAAGGAAGGGGAGTCTGTCAGAGACTGGACAAGGCCCCTGGGGTCGGCCTGGCTCCGACCACAGACAGCGACCACCCCTCTGGCCTCCGCCTTCTGGGCACCTGTGTGACAGCTGGCTCTGACTTCTTTACTCCCCAAGTGAACATCACAGAGCTGTCAACATCCTTCCCCAGGAATCAGTCCTAGAGGTGCTCCGAAATGGGCACAGCCCAATGGGGTAGCAGCACCCTTCCCGGGGGTGGCTGCGAACAGGCCACCAGAGGTTACGTGGGAGGAGACACCACCTTCGTCCAGACCCTGCAACACCCCTGCAAAATCTTTGAGACCAAAGTCCTAAAAGTAAAGCCATTTTCCTTGTCTCCTTTGGGGCTGGCTGTGATACAGGGCACAGGACAGGGGCTTCGGGGTCTGGCTCAAGCCATAGTGCAGCTGCTTTCCAGCAACGGCACAGGGAGAAAACGACCTGAACTTTCTCAGAGGCAATTTCCTCTTCAAAACTAGAATACCACCAACTGGGAAGTGGTTAAAAAGCTCTGATTCTAAAACCGACCCGACTAGATCTGGATGCTGGATCCCATCATTTACATCGTGTGTGTTTTTTCCCTTTGAAATGAAAGGAGTTACTTATTCCCTATAAATCCTCAGACTCTATTAGTATAACAGAAATAACAAAATACCATGATGAATGTAATTATTACGTATCACAAACGTACCAACAAAAAATTTAAAAATAAGTTTAATGTGAAGATTAAATGAGTTTGTGTGTGTGTGTGTGCATGCGTGTGGGTGGAAGGGGTTAAAAGAGACATAGTACACAAACAGCAGTAGCCTGTAGAAAGCTTCCAATAGCTCTCTAATATTGGGGAAAATGAGTTTTACCCTCCAAAGTGTCTGTATGTGAACATGGAAGAAGATCCAAGCAAAATATGAAAGCAAATTTAAATAGCTGATCTAAATTAACCATTATTGTATCAGCTCATTATTACAGTCATATGGACCAATGCAAGGAAGCAAGAAAAAGTAAACAATAATCAAGAGATAAAATAATCAATAAATTAAGAGTTAGAGATGTTTCTATTGTTGACGACAACATCCTTGAAATTATGATCAGTATGTTAAGGAAAATGCAGACAAAATGGATAAATGACATATTATTTCAAGGGGGAATTAGAACCTATAATCAAGAATAGATGAACGTCTAAGACTACAGAACACTAATGTCTTATATGCAAAACACACTGCATTTGTGTAACAGCAGACTGACAAGAGCAGAAGACAAAATAAGTAAAAAGGAAAACATCAAATTTGAAACTATTAAGAGGAAGTACAGAGAGAATGGGAAATGGAAAGTATAGATTGTAGGAGAGGTACAGTGCGTAAGCAAGTCTCAAAAGGAGAGAAGGAAGAAAACACTGCAGAAACTGCTTTCAAAAATGGTCAAGAATTTTCCACACCTGTTAAAGACCTCATTGACTTGCAGATTCAAACGAGATAAAGCAAAGGAAACTTTACCAAGTCACCTCAGAACCAAACTACTGAAAATAAGAGATAGGAGAAAAATCTTAAAAGCAACCGGGGGAAAAAGACAGCACTACAAACAATCACTTTCCAACAGAAACCACAGAAGCAGTAATCCAAAGGAATTGATGACCTTAAAGAGGCTGATCTGAAAAAGTCCCACTTAGAATGCTACGACATTGAAAGTTCATGTTACAAACGATGGTGAAATGGGACATTTCCAGATAACTAGAGTGGAAAGCATTTATCATTTGTAGACATACTTCTTCAAGAAATACTAATGGATATTTCCCAGGCTCAGAAAAGTTGCAGGCCTGGAGCTGCAAAGCTTGCACAGGATCACACCGGGCGCTACAGTTTAGCTGTGGAGTAGGAAGCTTCTGGTCCCGTCAGAACCAAGGCTGGTTATATTAAAAACTTGCACCTTCTCTTAAACATGAAAGAACTCCGAAGACCAAGTGAATAAATACCAAATAGAGCCAAATCCTTTGGTAGCAAGCAACTTCCAGATAGACTGTCCCAGGAGGTGGAGGTTGCTTGTCCTGACAGCTGACGGAAGAGCGGTGAACCCGGGAAGTGGTCCTCCGCGCTAACCCAGATCTGCAAGGCGGGGCGAAGAGCACTGGATAAACACCACCCTCTATGTCTTTACTTCCCTGAAGACTGCTGACTGTTTCAAACAGAAAGAATAATAAAATATTATTCCATAGACTGCATTTGTAAACTAAAATATATCACACCAACATTAAGGCTGGGATGGAGTACATAAAATCATACTATTGAAACTAGCATTGAATGAATTGAAAATACACTATTTATATAGTGTATAAAGTAGTGTGATATTAATGAAAGGTAGAATGGCTGATTTAAAGATAACAGTAGAGAAACTACTTCTAAAAGGAGGTACATGGAACACTGAGGATACTGAAAGGTACAGTGCTTATGAGCAGGCGCAAAACCTTGGGTTTGACCCCAGCATTGCCTTAAAAGGAAGAAGGAGGATGAGGGGGAAGAAGAGGAAGATGGGACGAAAGAAGGAAGCGGAAGAGAAAAAAGAGAAAGAGGAACTGGAGGGGGAGGAAGAGAAAGAAGAAATTTGAGTAACACAAAAGACGGCAGAAAATGAGAAAAAAGGGCCAAGCCACAGATAACATAAATAAAAGACAGTATATTAATACCCAGTCATATTAATAACCACATGAAGTGGAAGTAGTTGATATTACTCCATTTAAGAGCAAATATTGACAGAATGAACCTAATGGTTACAGGAGATATACTTTAAATATGAGGATGAAGAGAGATTGAAAAAAAATGGTAGTGAAAGATACCCCGTGTGAGCACCAATGATGGGAAGGCTATTGGGACTACACTAATACAAGGAAAAACTAATGCTCAAAATAAGGAGCACTGGGGGAGTGAAATGACTCATAAAGAGCCAGTTTATCAAGAAAACATAACCCCTACATGTGTAAGGGTGTACTGGCTGGCGGTGTTTCAAAACATACTAACCAAAAATTGATGGAACTAAAAATTTTAAAAAAATTATAGAAGTAGAATTAGAATAGGTAAACACGTAAAGTTTGAAATTTCATTACTCCTTTCTTACTAACTCGTAGAACTAAAGGTTTAAAAAGTCAGTCAGACTTGACTTTGAAGAACTTAACATTTAACAGCCACAGAACACACATTCTCCTCAAATGCTTGGGAAACATTTATCAGAACAGACCATTGTTTGGCCACGAAACAAGTCCAAACACATTTTAAAGAATGCAGCCTGGGAAGCACACGCCATGGAATCAAAGTAGAACTGTACTGTTGTTTTGTTCTATTCTATTTATTTTTGCTTCCTGCTCTTTATGATTTCCTTTCTTAAGTTATTTGGTTTTAATTATCATTCTCCTTTCTAACTTCTTAAGGTGGAAGACGAACTGATTTTAAATCTGTCTTCTTTTCTAATAATAAGTACTGAAAGTTATTCTGTCTCTGTAAGCACTACCTTAGCCACATCACATAAGGCTAGTTAGAGTTTTCATTACTGTTCTGTTAAAAACGCTTTCTTACTTACTTTGTGATTTTTTTTTTGATTTGTGGATTATTTAAAAGGGGTTTCTTAGCTTCAAATATTTTTCAGCTTTTCCAAACAGCTGTATTACAGTCAAAATAGTGGTTATGTCTGAGGCAGCAAGGCAAAGAAATGAGGATGTGGGGTAGAGTTATTGATGAAGAAGCAGGGAGGCATCTTCATAGAAATATTTCAGACCCTATTCGGGAAATAGTTGCTGAGTTATAGAATTGATTTGTATATTTTATGTAAATTAGAGCTCCATTTAAAGACCCAAAGGATGAAAAGCCAGGTGGGGCTCACACCTGCCACACAAGCTCAGGGCCGGCCTGGGCGCCCCGTGAGATCCGGCCTCGGAGAGCAGAGCTGAAGGGTTAAACAATTCAGGGTGTGCAAACGGAAAAGTATTTTAAAATTTAAACCAAACTGATCATGGACAATAGAAACAGCTATTTTAGGGAATCTATCCACTATTTATTGAGGTTCTACGATTTGCCAGAATTACATTTGATCTCTGACTTCTGATTTTACAAATGAAGAAATACAAAGTACCAGAAGTGCCTTTTTTTTTTTTTTTT
>PVIR01035378.1:0-16510 GCA_004026965.1 Petromus typicus | reverse complement strand
TTATAATTACTAGCTCAATATCAGCCTTCCCATTCATTTACAGAATTCACAAAGGCAGGCACTAAGTCTGCCCTATTTACAATGCATCCTCAACACCTTTTGGTATTGGAAGGTATGGTGCATACCTCAGCAGGAACTGCACTAAATCACAGGTGAATTAGCAATCAAAAACCCTAAACTGAAAACAACTACAAAAGGTATTCAGCTGAATTATATCTAAAATATAGAGATTCAAGCTCTACTCAGTATACACATTTTGTACACAAATTTCATACAGTAAAATGCAGTTATAAATTCAGCAATGTTTAAAGAATAGAGGATAATGTGTTCTAGATTAGAAAATGGAATCAGAGTCTTGCATTTGTAGTTGTTGTCACTATACATGGAAAGGAATTTATTCTTTTAAAATATTCCTATCAGGGCCAGGAAGTTAGCTCACTGGTTACGGCTCCTGTCTTGCAAGCACAAGGACCACGGTTTGATCCCCGGTAACCGCATACCATACTGGGCGTGGAGACTCACCCCAGCACCAACCAGTACCGCAGTGCTGGGCGTAGTGGCTCACGCCTGTAATCCCAGCACTCAGGAGGCAGAGGCAGGAGGATTGCTGTGATGTAAGTTGGAGGCTGAGCTCAGGGACAGCCTGAACCACAAATTGAGACCCTGTTCCAAAAAAAAACTAAAAAAAAAAAAATAAATAAATAAAATAAATAAAATATAAAATATTCCTATCACTTATATAATGCTAATTTATAGGTATTTTAAGTATGCCTCAAAAAGAAAATTTAATATGTATCTCTATATTTTCAAATAAAGTGTAGTCATCTCTTATGATTTACAGTTACCAATTCTAGGATCCCTGCAGATAGAAAAATCCATGGATGCTAAAATTTCTCTTATAAAATTTCATGATTTTTTTTGCACATATCCAACATCCATCTTTTCATATACTTTAAATAATCTTTAGATCAGTTGAGATACCTAATCAATAAAGTGCTGTGCACATAAATGTTGTGTTGCATTGTTTATGGAATGGTGACAAGAATAAATATGTTTGTAATGTTGAGTCCATTGTAATCATTTTGAAATACTTTTGATCTATGATTGATCAACTCTATGGATATGGGAACCACGATGTAGGAGACCAACAGTGCAAATCCACAGTCCTTGAAAGGCTCATATTTATATTTTCCTTAGTTCAGTTTTTTAACAGAAGACTGAAAAAAAAGAAAATTTAATGTAATAGATCTTACCGAAATTGTTAGCACTTATATCAGTTTCTTATCTCTTTTTATACAAGTTTCAAAATTCCCTCAGATACTCTTTGAGAATCATCTATGCTAGTAATATTTATACCTATAGAATATGTTACTTGTTTGTGTTCATATATTTGACCTTCAAAATCCTGTTTATTTCTAAGATTGTTAACAATGAGCATTTGAAGAAGTGGATGCATCTGATCAGGATAAGAGATCTAAACTGAGATACGGAAACACATATCCATACAGGGTGGATTACTTTTTAACGTGCAAAATGACTTGTGAGCCCACAAGATTGCAAACAGACTTTGATTTGAATATGTTTGCTGAACTGAAATGTGATAAATTATTTTCAGGTTTTAAAATAGAACTTAGTAATTCATGCACACTATGTCCACCTTGAAGATTGTCCCATTTGTTCTGGAAAAATTTCTAGAAGTGACTTTAATATTTACAATTTTTTTCACTCTGTTGTCATATATAGCAATATCTTCGTATAAAATATTTCTGATAATAAACACAGTCATTTGAGTAGCGGAATTGTGAGTATAAGATTTCAGATCTTTCCTTTCAAATAATATTTGGTATTAAGTAGCCTCTTTTTCCAACTAACTCAAATAAATACTTAGAACAAAGGAAAATCTACTGTGTCTTTCATAGGTAGCCTAATAGAGAAAAGTCCAGGGAGGATATTTGATGTTCGCTCTATGAAAAGTCAAGAGTCTTCAATTCGCTGTTTTCTTTAATTTTGTTACTTTCCTTTCTTAATCACTAGCTTTTGATACATTTGATACTTTTTGCTGTTCTGACTAGCTTAAGTGCCCTTGTCAACAGTTCAGTTGTTGAATGAGGCAAAGTGCTAGTTATAGTGTGAAAATCTGGTGAGCTGTCAGAAAAGGGCAAGCCATTAGCCTGTGAATTTCAACTTGCCATGTTCCTCAGCCTTGTGCAGGCTGAAAAAACTTTCTTTTAAATTACTATTAAAGGAAACATGGAGTATGTATTTATGAGGCTTTGTAATTATGTATGACACAAACTGGCATACAACACTGCTCTTTTGGTATTTTCACGGGGGTGTACTGTCTTAAAAAATCAAAGCCCTGCTATCTATAAAAATGATTATTATTTTCAGGGATATAACTAGGGACAAAAGTGTGTCCTGCAAGAAATGACCTACAAAATCTTATGTCAAGTAAGACAATACTCAAAGAAGATAGATAATTTTTGAAGTTGGGAATAATCAGACTAAATTTTGTTATTGATATAACACATCTAAGTCACAACCTCTGCAGAAATAAAATAACAGAGTATATAGGAGTTCATGACCTTAATTTGGAGTACAGTTCCAGGAACTCTGTAATCAGTACTTATAAAAAATGGCAAATATTATATAAGGACAGGGTGATTCCATGTTATTGTTCTGTCTCTCCAACCATAGCATTATCATTAAACTTCATGGTGATGGAGAAATTATTTCAAGCACACTTAATATCTTTGAAATATTTCTGATACATGCCATTATTATCATTTCAAGACATTAGACACTAAATATAATGTATTTTAAGATTATTTTTCCACTCCTATTTACATCATGTGAGAGTGTATTACTGTAAGATATTGTTAAATATTTATCAGTAAAATATCATTACACCTTAAATGTAATGCTAATAGTCTGAACCAAAATTTCTAAGCCTTGTAGCCACTGACTTGTACTTTCATACTGAAAACTTTTGTTGTGAGAATTGTCCTGTGTAACACAGGATATTTCACAGTATCCCAGAAATCCTTTTACAAAATAAGAATAGTATTTTACCCTTGTTTCTGTTAATAATGAAGGATGTTTTCATCCTTGGTTAAATTTCCCATAGGGATCAAAAAACACTGCTAGTAAAAACCACTGGACTAAAATTAAACACAATAAATGTATGTGTTTTAATATAACTTAAAAGAAAGAAAATCTCAGTTCTTGTACAAGTTATTAAAATTAATTTGAATACCATCCCCCATCTCCAAGAACTGACACCCAGTTGCTAACACTAAACTGCTGCCAAGATTTCCAACTGTGGACTGCAGGGGTCCTCCAAATCTCATTCATTCTTTAGTTTTTACATGCTTTTAAAAGTATAAATTGGAAAAGTTTAGAAAAGTCTCTACTCATCTGTGATAGTTATAAAATGCTAATATTTTATAAATATTTACTTATACCACTAAGACTTCTTGTGTTGACTTCAGGCACTAGATCACTTCCTATTTCTGTGCCTGTAATTTTTTATAAATACATTATTTAGAAAAAAGGAAACACTTATAATTTTATCAGAGCTCCATTCCTACAAATGTATCTTGGGAAGTTATTGGTGAAGCATAAGTACTTCTTTAACTATAGCCAGTTAACTCAAAGTTATATGATAAAACTACCTAATTAATAGTGGATAATAACAGGATATTCCTTTACTCTTTATTAATATGGTTGGAATATGAGTTTTATACTCACTAATCAGCTTTACATATTTAACACTATGATACTGACCACAAATAATGTGGGGAGTATTGTTTAGATCAATAACTTGCTGAGGTTTGTCTGAAGTTTGTTTGAAAATTATTTCCCATTGCTCTATTTCTTTGTGTGAATCCATAGTTTTCAATACTGTAAAACTGAAGGGAAGAAGAAATATATTGAATGATAAAACTGTTTAAAAATAGTTGTCACCCATAACATCTGATACTAATGTGCCCTTATTGAAACAGGTTCAGTATTTTCAAGCATGATATTTAATGACTTTGATTTTAATTTGTAAAATGAACTTATTCTAAGAGAGCACCCACTTTTTCTACCTTTTTTTAGACTAGAGGCTAGTAAAGTTCAAAGTGAAACAAGCTGTACTATGAAAAATATCATGTTGTGAGAATTAAAATATCCTTAGACTATAAGGATTTTGTTTTCATTACTTCTCTTTAAAACTACAGTTTTAAAAGTTTAAAAGTTTGCAGGAGAAATTCTTAAAAACCTTAGTTTTATACAACTATGTTGCTAAAATAATTTTAGTAAGCCATTTTTCCTGCAATTTTGTTGTAAAATACATGATACAAAATACTACCATTTCATCTTTCTATGATCCTGGATGGGGTCTCTGAGTGTTCCCTATCCTTCACAGGTTGTCAGGTGACTGAAGCTGTTATCTACCCCATGTCCACACTCTTTTACCACAACCATTCTATGCTGACTGAGGCCTCAGAATTTAACTCCCTGTTGTGACAAGAGGGCAAAATAAACCATTGTCAAATGCTGTATTTGTAAAGTCTACAGCTATAGTCAAGGAGGGTGAGAATTATTTCTCTACAGGTGTCTTAGCAAGTTCTGGTGGCAAAAACTACTGTCTGTTCTTCACCACATCCTTTGAAGGAAAACATGCACTAGTGAAGTTTTCACCTTAAAATCTCCCCCAGGAATTTAGATAAATTGAAACTGCTTGAGGGAATAGGTTATTGAATGTTTTTTCACAAGATATTAGAAACCAGAAGAGAGCCCTTTCTAGACGCAGCAGTAAACAGTCTTGGTCTCTTCATGGAACACTGATTCACAGCTATTTTTCTCACTGTCCTGTAGGAAACACATGAAAGTTTAAGAAAGGAAGGAGTCCATATAACAGATACGTGAATAACACCAAGAATTACTGTGAGCTTCCTGGAAAACAATACAGATACCGTTGTGTGGTGTGGCTCAGAGTGAGCAGATCTGATTTTGAATTCTAGACTGGTTCCTGCTGAGAATTAGTGTTATCTGCTTTTTGAGTATTTTCTTGCTGATGTACTTTACACTTTTCACTTATACCTCACAGGATACATATCAGATCATTTACGCCATTTGTCACTGCTGATGATGAATATGAGTGAACCTCAGAGAGGAACTGAAGTTGCGCCTAGTTAGCTGCAAAGCCAATTTGAGCCACACTCTATTACCTGTCCTTTCCCAAGACTTGAACAAGGACAGATAAAAACACTGGAAGGAAGTAAATTCTCTTATTTTTCTGTGGTTCGCATTGATCATATTCACCAAATTTTTAGGACAGTTAATTATTTCCCTATCTCTCTTTTTCAATTCTTTGAGTAAGTGTTTAGTTTGTCCACAGGAAGTCTTGAGAGACTGCTTAAAATGCTATTTGTATTCTCATATTATTAGTATCTTCAGCAAAAAGGTTGTGTCTTATACTGGTACAAATCCCCATTATGGAGTGCAATCATGATGTGTATATTTAATGTACCAATAAAGATAATTTTAAAAAAAGGTTATTTGTTGAAACCTCATTTTCTTCTCTTTATAAGAGGATCCTAGGATGAAAAGATATATCTAATGATCTACAAAATGTCTGAAAAGCATCACTTTCTCAATAAAAGGTGGCTATTCAGGATCATTTACTGGTCTAGATTGTTGGGTATATGACAGTGACCAAGAAATTCAAAGTATATTCAGTTGTAGAAACTTGTTGAAAGAAATGGTTGAATTTCTTGCCACAAAATCAATTCTTTAGCTGTAAATAATGATTTTAGTTCATTCATTTCACCAATATTCATTGGTATCTATTGCATAATAAACAATGGGGATGATATTTTTCTAAACTGTGGGTTTCTAACTTAAAAGAAACCATGTTAGACAATGAGGTTTGACATTCATGATAAGTACTGCAAAAAGTCGCTCAAGTAGGAGGTTTGATCAAAAAGAGGGTGAACTGTGCTGTTGAATGCCATTCATGTGAATGACGAGGATCTTAAATATGAATGCCAGCTCAATGAACTTTAGTGAGCATCAGGAATATTTCAGCTTATTCAGAGCAGTCATGATCTGTCCCTGAAAAGATGTTTTTAAGTCTTCCATAAGTCATGGATGTTGAATAGGTGGATGTGAATTTTTGCTTCAAACTGCAAAACGCATGCCTAAGAAATTCATACAATGTTAAGTGAGTTCGTATTGAAGATACAATGATCATGAGGACTGTGTGTGTTATTGGAGCAGTTATAATGGTTGAGTAAATTGCCAGGGAAGAGCGGTTGGGGTGTCTTTCAACACCATACATCCAATAAAATACTCAAAGAGAAAGCAAAATGATTCCATTGAACAGGTGATTGGTTTTTAGGGAAATGTTTGAGGATCTAAATATCTCTTAGAGATCTAAGAGACATTTTAACAACAGATTTGCAAAACAGGGAAGTGTGTGCAAACTTTCCACCAGTTTTTTAGTGGTGGAATAAAAGCAAAGGCACTTGTCAATTTGATCAATTTTGCAAACCCACTACTTTGGCTTTTTAAGAACTTTTGCAGAAGGTGTAAATTGGGCCTGTGGTTATGATGATCATGAGAAGGTGGTTTCAAGTTCTCCATGGAAGCCATCTAATTTTTTTAAGAATAAGAGTATGTTAAAACACGATATGAAAGCTATTATTCATGTTTCGTGACCTTGATGGAATTGGACAAGCTGGGTTCTTATCTGGGAACTAAATTAGAAATATCAATTAGAGCTCTTCAGAAACAATATGTGTTGCAAATGGCTCAAGAACCGACCAGTTGGTTTCATCCTCCATAGTAACAATGATCTGCCTTGTATTGCACTTCTGCTACTGTGATTTGTGTCAAATAAAATATTATTTGTGTATTTCCTTGATTTATTCATCATACCTGGCACTAGGTGGTTTCTGCATCTTTCAGGTAATGTCACCATGAAAAGTAAACCTTTGAATCAATTTTGAATGTTGAAATAGCAACAATGGGAAAACTAAAGTCACTCATGAGAGAAAATTTCCAGATCTACTTCAGGAAGTTGAGACAGTGGTAGGATAGGTTTGTTCCAGTCTCAAGAAGGTATTTTAAGGAGGATGACTAGTAGTGTTTATTTCACTGTTGTTTTCAAAAATTGTATCATTCACCATAAGTTTGATCACACCTCATCATTTTCCTGTGTAGGATGAATGCTTTTTTCTCCATGATGCATATATTGAAGCACTAGTCCCATAGTGAGGTTCTTAGAGATGTCTAGGTCACAAAGCTGGAGTCCTTCCAATATAACTACTGGCCTCATAAAAGAGATATGAGAAGGGAAATAAAAGGCTCTGTCCTTTGATATCCAGCAAGAAAGCTGTCTACGATCCAGGAGGAAGAACTTCATCAGATATGGAATCTGGTGACATCGCCATCTGCAACTTTCTCAACTTACATAAATGTAAGAACTAAGTTATTCTGGAAGCCATTAGGCCTATGACATTTTCATTGTTGCAGCCTGAGTATGTCAAGACATGTCCACAAAAGCTGAACACTGTCACGCTGTTCTATTGTGGAGCAGAGTGATGTTGACTGCTAAGTACCTGCATTGAGACCAGAGAAAACAGTTGAAAATAAAAAGGAAGAAATATTCCTGTATCAATGTTCTTGGACGATCTACCAATACCTTTGTCTTTGCGCTTGTTCCTTCATCTGTCCATACAGCCCTGGCCCTCACCCTAAATCTTAGTAGCTTTATCTATTTCTTTCTTCACTCATCTACTCAATCTTCATCCAGTAAGGCTTTTAGTAACTTTCCTTGTGTTGTCAACAGTACCATGTGGAATCGTCTACTCCCCTAGCTCTACCTTTATCTACTCATGTCCATAGCATATTTCATTACATTGGGGAAAAATATTTTATGCTATTTTATCAACACCTATAGTAACTCCTTTCATGTTCTTAGTGCACAAAAAATATTTTCATAATAAACTTTTACTTCTAATAAGAGAGTATTCTTGAGAGTCACTAGGCCAATAGATCATGCTTGCATAAGTTAAGTTCCCAGATAATTGTATAAGCATAATTATCAGTTCATAACAGTCACCTCTTTCTACTTGTAGGAACAATACAAACATGATTAAGAACATTGAAGGAATCCTGTATTCCTAGATATGGAGAGATAATCTGGGCTTGTTTAAAAAAAATGTCTTATAAAGGTAACTTGGACCTCTGAGAATTAAAGATTGATATTTGTCTCTTAGGTTGTGAATCTATCTAGCCCTCAGACCTAGTAATATTCCCTATAATCTGAGCAACCTGAGACAAACAGGGAGACCTCCTTGGCTTGATAGAGTAGTACCAGACAGCAGCCTGTCCTCTTGCTTGCAAGGCGTGGACTAAATGAGTAATTGTACCCAGCAGTAGTTAGTAGGCTTGAACCATTTTAGCACAAACCTCACAGAAAAGGAATGAACAAGAAGCATCAGCAGTTAAAAAAAATCATAGAGGATATAACTAGACAACAACTTTCTGAAAAAGTATAGGCAAATACAGGAATTAGACATAGTAGGACCAATGAGCAAAAATTAAGAAACTTTGAGTGACAGGTTTCCTATTGAATCCCATAAAACTGTCCACACATATAGTGGCTTTGGACATGAATCTCAGAAGGAACCATGCAGTGTCAGCAAGAGAATCTGAGAGATTACACGGTATAGCCTGCATCTCATCTTGTGTGCTGAAGAACCATTGCATTCATTTGCCCTTCTTCCTATCACAACAAATGCAGGAGCTAGTGAGCAGAAAAGGAAATAGAGTTCATTTCGTAGACCAAGTATCTTTTCTTTCTATCACCACAAAGAGTCAGAACCTCCACATTTCATTACGGACATCACTGAATGTTCAAATGAATGAACACATCATTATACAGAAGAAGAAATTGGGCTTTAAAAATATGCTGATAATACATTAAATTAGAAAAAAGTCCAATTCATACATCTTTAAAGGTTCTCAAAAATTCATCTCACTGAGAAAATTGTAATGACGACTATCAAGAGAAAGAAATTCTCCTAGTAAGCATCTCAATGAATTGAGAAGGTTAAATATTCTATCTAGAATGAGTCTAGATACCATTTCTGATAAGTCTGAGTAATAAGAGCTAGTTGCATCTTTTACAGATATCAGGGTACGTTGTCTTCCAAAAAGAGATTCTCCCAAAATATCTGAAACACTGAATAAGTTCTCAGCCTAGATTTCCATTTTCAGGAAGTACATATTTTAATTTTGATGGGCATCATCCATTGCTTTACTTTTATTATGCTTCATAAAACCTAAGGAATTCAAGAAAAACTAAAGAAAATATTATCCAAATGATGCAGTGTCTTTAGTGAATTATTAGGCAGAAAAGTTGAGTATATATCGAATAACTTTTTATTGTACAAAAGAAGGGCTCTTCAGAGAATTTCAAATATATCAAAGTCCATCTTAATTGAAGAAACAGAAAATGGCGTCAGGCCCGCAGGTCTCCGTGATTAGCACTGTTCCCTGGAGTCTCTCCCTCCCTCCGGGGTGTCGCTTAAACCGTCAGAATTAGCCCTGTGCACCTGGCAGCACGAGGCACGGGCATCCCATCACAGTTCCCAAATTGTTTAAAACACAGCAATCATTTAAATGGACATTTTACCCAAAGAATAATTCGATGCATTAAAGAAGTAGAATGGGCGGTAAGAAGGAACTAGTGAGTGGTGGCCCGTGGGGTGCACATTTTTCCTCCTTGCGTTTATTGCCCAAGTAAATGCACTGTAAATAGCTGACATTTCAGTTTTGAGGTTTCAAGATACGTGCCCCCTTTCTAATCAAATATGATTTCCATAAAGTGTAGCAGCAAAGTTTTCTAAGTTTTAATGTTTTTCTTTGGTATAGGTGTATTGTGACCAAGGGAGAGTTAATTTTTTATCATATTATTTATCAGAAGTGAATGAAATATGTTAAATGATTTTATTTATGACATCATAGATTACTTGTTGGCATTAAAATATTTTTTTTAACCTGGGCATAAGAGTGCAAGGAAAAATAATTAAATCTTTTCAGTTTCTTTAGATGAGAGATAGGATGTAAATACAAACTATTAGTAATTTGTTTGTAATTTTCAAAATGAATCAGCTGGAAATATCTGTCAATATAAATAAAATAGTAGACTCTTAATGTTTTAAGGCCAAAGAAGAAAAACGTAGTAAGAGGCAGATGTTCATGTGCCAACTCACCAATGAAAGTAATCATTATACCAAAAAACAACTACTACTAAAAATAAAAATTGAAACAAAAGAGTCATTTTCATCCCTGAGAAACCACAAAGGCAAAAGGAAGTGTAGTTTCTGAAGAATTTAGGACCACTATAAACAAGGAGGGTACTGTGGTTTGTATTAGAACACAAGAAAAAGTACATGAAGGTATCTCGGGAAGTGTTTTAATTCCACACATCACAGACTCAAAGGTACAAAAGGATCAATTCATTGAAAAGACTTTGCTTTTGGAAGAGCATAAGAGAGGCTTGCTCAATTAGAACCACCTAGAGAAGTTTTTTCAAGTTCATTCATACAGGCTTCTGTAGCCATGGCTGAAAGGTGACAGACTACAGTTTGAGTTAGTGGCACACCTTCGCATCATCTACATAGTGATGGCTTTTAAGGGGTGAAAAGTTTTAAGAACTGTGTTATCATGGAGGCTTCCATCCAGACTTTGAAATGGCAATGTGGGTGGTCAATCAATATATCCAAAGAAGGTGTTTCTGGAACTTTCACAGGGAAGCTGATGTAATAGAGACTCCAAGATGTTGGATATGACACAGATATGGATTATCTGCCAAGAAAAGCCATGGAGTGTAGGGGTAGATCAAGATAGAAGGCATTTGGGCTATAAACAGCAAATAATAAGGAGCAGACTGCCAAGCCTTTTTGAGTTCATTAGTGTTCAAGACAAATTTTTGGTGCTGGCTATGGATCTCTGGTATTTATTCTTTACCTTTTGGGGGTTTGGTTTGGTTATATCTGTTCCTTGTTTCCTATTTTAGGAAAGGAAACGTTTATTATTTTCAAAGAACATTGGAAATGTTTAATCTTTATTTTTATTTTTACAATGTCTTACCACTGAAAACTTTTCTTTGACTCTCTGGAAAAATATTCTACTTGAATTTTTTAGCATTGCTAAAATTAATGGACATGAGCCTTAGAGGTCCTGCAGTGGCAGACTATGGTTTTGATCTAGAATATTTCCCAAAATTCTCCTGTTTTTAGAGATGGAACTGTTGGGAAGGAGTTGGACCACAGAGCCATTATATGGCTCCATAGATCAATCCATTGATATGTTCATAGATAAGTGTACTGTGAAGTGGTAAGGACTGATGAGAGGGGCTTCACTCAGGCTGTGTCTTTCAGGAATGTATTTAGTTCCTGAGGTCTACCCTCTCTCAGCTTCTTGTCTGCTATGAGATGCACTTTTCTTCAACTATACCCTTCTTTACACAGTGCTGCTTCTCCTGGAAGCCATATAACCATGAACTAATCCCCTTAGGAGATGAGTAAATATCATACTGTTTCTTTAGTGTAGGAAACAGATGGTATAAAAGAAGTCCAAATGTATGATAAGTATTGTGAAATAAGAAGACAATACTTAAGAGGAAAGGGGATGGGTGGAGAGGAAAGCAAAGAATGGGGCAGAAAAAAAAACTGATTTTAAAGAGGAAAAAAATAGAAACAAAGATTATGTACATAGGAGGTGGAGGGGTTGAAAGAAAGGCAGGGCAATGGGAAAAATGAGAATCAAGGTATATCATGTACATGTACAAATTCTCAATGATGAATGTGATTGTAACATATTCCTAAAATGTGCTAATCAACTCAATTTATCTAAAAAATATAGATGAGCCAAATTAAATCTCACCCTTTTAAATTGCAGATATTGTCAGATATTTTGTCCTAGGAGCAAGAGGAAAATTATACATGTAATTGAAATTAAAATTGAAATCATTTAATAGTTGAAAGAAGAGTTTGTTGTGAAACTGGCAATTTATTTAAGGAAAAGAGTCATGCTTAGGTCAAGAGATCAATGACACCAGTGGTAGGTATAGGAAATAACAAGAGTGTAATGGGAAAGATTTGTCCTGTGTTAACCACAAGTTCTGAAGGGGTGAGGAACATTTCATTTGTTTACTACTCTTCTTGTAGTAATTGTTCAGTGTCCTACACCAAAAAAAAATTGATTGACTATAAAATCTATACCTACATTTTAGAATTTTGCCTAATTCACTCTAAGATTTTTTCCACCAAGTTTATTACTCTGTTTTTAAAAAGTGATTTAATTTATTTTTAAGTTTTTCTTATATTTAAATATACAAATAATTTTGGAATTTGGTATCTTCATATGTAACTGTTAATATTAATTAATTTTTGATCCAGAAAAACTGCATTAGCTATATTTAGATACTTGGCATCCTGTTTACAAAGAATTTGCTGTTTTAAATACACACAATTTAAAACTATTGTATAAATTCCTTGGGAGTTTTCTTTAGGTTAACCTATTCAGAATTCTGCTGATATTGGAAAATATAATATACCAGTTTTTTGAAAAAAAACTAGAGACAGGAAATATTTAGATACATATTTATTCAGGGAAACTTGCTTACTTATCTTAATTTCACTTTATAGTCTGAGGAAGTGACATTTGCAATAATGAATTACGCATCTTTTCATTTGGTGAATAGAATATAAAATTAGTTCAGAAAGTTCATGAACTTTCCAGCTATAGAAAGAATTACTAGAACTGTCTATTCATTTGGAAAATAATTTTTAAAAAGAATATAACATTTAATAGGACTTTACTAACAGTAATTGTTGGATGTATCCAAGGTATTCCAGGAGCATAACTGGATGGTACTTTCCACATCACCTTCTAAATCGGTCCTGATTGTGGCCTGACTTTACTCATTTATTGAAGGTTTAAGGTCAAATTTAGCCAGAGCATCTGCATCACTTAGTAAAAATGTAAGTATAAACTTTGTTGTTATGTTTCCTGATCTTTCTAGACTGTTACATTTTATGAAATAATAAGAGGCCCGATGGAATTGTTGGGAAGTCTCCACTGTATGTCTCCGCAAGTAGAGTATTTATCAAGTTCTACATCATTAATTGTCATAACAGTGGCATTGCTATTTTCCATTTAACAAATGAGGGAAGTAAATCTTTTAAAAGTAAAGTCCCAGAATGTGGAAGGTCAATGGTAAGAAAACACTTTAAGTTTTAATCTTATCACTTTATGGCTCTGGTACGATTTCTGTTCTGACTGCATTTCTTGAGTGACTTGCTTCCTACTCAGTTTGCTGTTTCTAATCACCTGTGGAACAGGTGGAATCAGAAAAGCTAATTTTCTTAGAGTTGGATATGAAAATACAGTGGATTGGTAATGAGGACATGAAGGTCAATGGAAAACTATAATTTATGAGCTTCTGTAGATGAACTATTTTATCCATATTCGTGACTCAAGGACTATGGTGATTGTTGAAGCTATGTAGGTATTAGTTATTAGTGCACTTGTTATGGTAAAATCACAATTTCTAAAACTTCTAATGTTTTTTTAAATGAAAATCCAGAGTATATTAATAAAATTCTGTGTGTTGCAGGTTCAGTCCAGTGTTTCATTTTGCAGTCCTCTTTTTAAAATCACCACAAATTAACAATAATAAAATTGACAAAGTATATCATCTTTTGCTTCAGAAAGGCAAAAATTCAAAACCAGGAGTTAGTTACATTGTATTTCTGATAAAACCAACAGAATGAAACAATCTTTGCCTTTTCAGTTGTTGGTAACTCGAGGTGCCCTGTATCTTCAGCACTATTCTCCAACTTCATGCTCTGTCTTCATATGGTCACTTCTGTGTCTTTATTCACACAATATTCTGAATTCAATGTTTGTATCCCAGTGTCCTACACTTATAATGCACATAACATACAAGATAAATGTCCATCTAATGACCTCACCTAACGTTCTTTACATGTAGAAGACTGTAGTGGACTTCAGCATATCTTCTCAAGAACACAGTTCAAACTACAATAATGTTCAGAGATAAGTTTTAGGGAAAACTGAGAACAAATTATTTTAACACAAGTATTCAAACAATAAATAGAACCTGAGTAAAGATTCTAGAAGAACTATGAACTCTCAGCATGACATTAAATAGCCTAGAGGTCGTTTGGTGCCCAGACTTCTGATAACATAGATGTGAAAATTTTGGCACATATTTTTGCCAGTTCTTGATGCCATCTCAGCTCAGAATTAGTAAATCATCTCTAAATTATTGGGAATTCCATGTATTTGTCCTGAAATTCCTAGAGAATGTTAATACTGATACAATTCAACTAAAAAACAGAGATTCAGATTTTCCCAAAGTAATTTAAGTCGAGTTGCATTTAGGTACAAAGATAAAGGTTCAGATGAGTGAGAGAAATGAGGAAAATCTGAGGCAAAAAAATAATAATAATAAGCTCAAAGTAGAAAGAAAGTATAGAGACAAACATAGGAAGGGCAACTTAAAAAACTGAAAAGATGGTAGTTTTTAACTTCAACAAAGAATGCATTTAGTTTTCACAGTACAAATTGCATTTTAGATCATCTTGTATTTTAACTACACAGTATGAAAATATCATCTGAATGATTAGGGCATTAGCTCAACGTGAAACCTAATTCCACAAAGATGTCACTGATTTATGTACATTTGTCATCTTGTTCAAGTCAATAGTAATTTCCTAATGAGTTTTATTTTTATCAATAAACATTATATGAAAAAAACGGAGGAGTAAACAAATGCAGAAAAAATGAGAGAAAAGCAACTAAAGTTTTATGTGCAAGCTTTGACCCATGCTATGAATACAAAGGAAAGATATAAAAATTATCTTCTGATGTTATTTGTACTCTATCAAGTCAAATAAGTGGATCTTTTGCTGTAGAGGAAACTCATGTAAGGTAATATAACTGTAATCATTCAACCTTTTCTGATTTCCTAAAGTATTTCTATCTCTTCCTTAAATTTTTGCCTAAGAAAAACTCTTAATATTAATTCAGCTATAAAATAATACTTTCATTAAAACTGAGGACCATGGAATTATTTGTTTCCAATTGCTACTGACAATGTACTTGAAAAGAATAACACCCAAATGTCACTGTATTGACCTGGAACTTGAAAATTAGCAAGCTGTCCTTCAAATTCAAAGGAGGTTTGGATAGCTTTCCATCAGTTCTGCATTTTCAGTGGAATGTCAGTAGAGGACAGTGGGTAACAGCGTACTCTGTGAAGCAGTTTCCTTATGATCCTTGGAGATTTTCTTCTGCTTTCAGTTGAGGTTGCTGAACCCCAGGACCCTGTAAGGATCCAGAGGAGGACCATTTCTGTGGCATACACCACAGTAACTTTCAGAGAATCAGCATAAACTTTTAAATCTGCTTAAATCAATGTGCAAATACATTTGTAATATCAACTATTATTCCAGGATAGAATTTCTAGGAAACAAGTTACTCCTAGTGCAGAAAAGCAAAGTGGGAAAAATTAATAAAGGGGAACTGAAAGAGCGAAAGTAAAAGGATCCAGAAGAAAAATAGAAGCTTTTTTCAAGAACTCTTATTTGTCCAAAAAGACCCATGTAACACTCTACACCACAAATGTTAATTTCAGCATAATTCTATGTTGTTTATTTTGCATTGTCAAACATGTTAATGGGATACATCTTAAAGGAATACATATTCATATTTATTAAAATTTATTTTTCTCTACCATCCATTTCTACATACAGTAACTACATAAATGTGGATACTTATTTCTTTTAGGAGGGTTCCACATCATATGTCTTCATCTAGCTGAGTAGTTTTAATTCTGTTTTTTTTTCATGATAAAAATGTGTCTGGCAATAAGTAAATCCCCTCCAGGCAGGGTAGTGGAAGAAACCCAACTGGCAATACCAGGGCCTCTTTATCCTAAAGAGAAACTGTAAAACAGACTTAAACATTACTCATTCAACTCACAATGGGTCCAAAACATTTCAGAGCAAAGAGGTAAAATATTTAGATTGCTGTGTTAATCAAAATTTAACCAGATAAGAAAAACCATATGAATCGTCAGACAGAATAATTCAGAGAATCAGTTACTCAAGAGAAAGAAAAACCAAGAATGCAAATGTAGGAGAGCAGAACTTTTAAGGATTAGCTATTTGAATAGCCACTATGGGTAAGCATATTTGGCAACTTTGCCAGGATTGAGGACGCAGCATAGACTACAGGAAGTAGACATCAGGCTAAGTCCATTCAGGAGAATTTCTATCCATGAAAGAGACTCTGCTTCTCTCTCTGTGCCTCAGTGATAGAGGAAAAATATGGTTGAAATAATTTAGTCTGTCTCTAAGGAGGGAATTCCAATTTTTCATCCATATCTTCCAAGAGTTATACTTAAAAGGAAGTCAGA
>PVIR01035376.1:0-16523 GCA_004026965.1 Petromus typicus | reverse complement strand
AGCTCAGTGGTTCCGGCGCCTGTCTTGCAAGCGCAAGGGCCTGGGTTCGATTCCCCGGTAACCACATAACAATACTGGGTGTGGAGACCCACACCCAGCAGCAACCAGTACCACATACCACAGTGCCGGGCGTGGTGGCTCACGCCTGTCATCCCAGCACTCGGGAGGCAGAGGCAGGAGGATTGCTGTGATGTGAGTTTGAGGCTGAGCTCAGGGCCAGCCTGAACTACAAAGTGAGACCCTGTCTCAAAAAACCTAAAGAAAAAAATAATAATAACAGAGCCACAAATTTTGTCACATGTACCATTTGTATTTGTGTTTCAGAGAAAAAGTTATTTTTTTATTCCTGAAATTTGATAGCAACATAAAGTTCTAGGTAACTTAAAGAAGCCTTCCCAGCTTTGAAATCTTATAACTCCTTAGCTTTTATTCCTCACTATTTTTTAAGCTTTGAACAACTCAAAAGAAAACCTCATATTTCTTACCAGCCTTTGGCTTTGTAACAGGATAACAGCCTTTCTGGAGAATGGTGCAGAGCTCTTCACAGTTTTACAGCCGAGACCAGCGATGACTTGTCCTTCAAGAGGGGGGATCAGATCCTGATCCTGGAGCGGCTAGACTCCGACTGGTACCGCGGCCGACTGCGCGACAAGGAGGGGACCTTCCCAGCGGTATTCGTGCAGCCCTGCCCAGGTAGGCCGGGGCGAGCTGCGCCCACGGGAGCCCGACACCTCTGGAGCTGTGTCCGCGTCTCTTCCTCAGCCACAGTTTGTGCACCGGCATTGGAAAGAACTCAAAGTTAGGAAGACCTCATCCGTATTCTGCTTTGGTAGAGTTATGGGAAAGAAATAAAAAGGGCTTCACTACATAATGGCCAGTTTTGTCTGCTAAATGTATTTTGTATCTTGTTTTCTACTAAGAAAACATCCTTCATCTTTTTTTCTTTCATCATTTTGCAACTTAAGTTCAAAATTAGTTTAAAATGATGTTCAGAGAGTGATAAGGGATTTCTTAAAATACTTGTTAAATGATGGAGCCCGTTTCTCTCATTATATTTGGATTTTTGGTGTCTTCACAGCTGAGGCAAAAAGTATGTCTGCTGTAGGCTCGAAGAGCAGGAAGGCCAAAGCCTTGTATGATTTCCATGGGGAGAATGAAGATGAGCTCTCCTTCAAGGTCAGAATGAGCTTCTTTCTATACCTGCATTTAGCACCAAGGATTTTGAAGTGTCTTCTTTGAAGGGTAGAATATTTGGGTGGAATATTGATTTTTTTTTTTTAACCTTAGAATGAAGAGATCGCAGATCCTAATTGTAAGGCAAGGCAGTAGAAAAAGTGAGTGAGACAGATAGACCTGACAGATGACCTGATCAGTCAGGCATTTAGGATCTCAGAGAAAACCTCAGCTTTCCACTCCCACTGTCCTTGCAGGATGCCTTATTCATTGGCTCTATAACAGATCTCAGAGACACAGGAGTTTTCATTCCCAGGCCTAGGGGTGTTCTTACCCTAGTGCAGGACCATCCCTGCGACCTTTGCTGCCTGCTACTATCATGCACTGAGCTTGATGGAGAAATCACTACTGCTGGCCAGTAGAGCACTGTAGCCTCCTAAGACTATATTCTTGTTCCCCAAAGCATTGACCAGCCAAGGCTGGTGGTACACTGCTGTTGCCCCAGACTCAGGAGGCTGAGGCAGGAGGATCACTAAGAGCTCAGGGCCTATTTGGACTACATAGAGAGACCTTATCTAACAAAAAAAAAACCACTAACCAGTGGGTCTATTGGAGACATAGTCCCAAAAGGTTGAACTACTTTGCAAAGTTTTTTTTTTTTTTTTTAAAGAAGCCTGAAACATAACCTCCATCTTACTTTACCAAAGAAGTGCTTCTTGAAAAAGATTTGCAGTTGTTTCCTTGGTCACTGTTGGACCAGAGCTGAGGACAGCATCCGAGACCTGCTAGAGGAGGTTGGGCAGGTGCAGCACTGATGGGTCAGGATGGCAGTGCTGCTTTGGGCCCAGAAATCAGGGCGGGAAGAGTTGTTGGGCCGGATGTGGCTTACAGCAGTGGGCACCAAGCACCAAACAAGGTTTCCCCCGCCCACAAGCCAGCGGAGGGAAAGAAGCGCTGGTGCTGTGGCCTGAGCTGTCAAGGCAGGGGCCTGCGCTGTCCTGAGAATGCCACCTTTCTGCCTTATGGTGTACCTTCTCTTATGAAAAACAGAAATGATAGAAATTTCATATACCCTAAGTGTAAAAAATTAAGTCAGTAAGTCTGTATTCCTTTGCTTTAAAAAAAAAGTCTTGATCTTTACCATCCAGAACTATAAAGACCTCTGCCTTCACCCTTTCAGTCTTGAGAAGAAAAGAGTGAGTAGCTAAAAATCTGTCCCTTTCACATTAAACGTTACTATGAAGAATTTGGATTCAAATTTTGGAGGTGCTGTTGGCCTTTCATTTCTCTCAAGTTAAATAACAGAATTCCTAATACCCTCTGAGAACCAGTTGTCTTCATTCCCAGAGGTAGGACTCTAAGGTAGTTGTAAAGGTTTTTTGTTTTTGTAGCACTGGGAGTTGAACCCAGGGCCTGTGCAATGCTACATCCTCAGCCCTTTCTGTAAATTTTTATTGTGGCTCTTACTAAATCACTCAGTTGCCATAGCAACCACCACCACACCCAGCTTCTAAAGGTTTTTAGTAAGGGACCCTGCCCAGGTTACACTAGTATTGGTCATTAATATTTTATTATCCAGAGAATATTAGTAGATAGAGCTTCATTTTTAAAATAACTCTAGCCTTTGAAAACTGGCCTGGTATGTGGGTATGGACCAGAGTTTAGAAAATTAACTTTGGGCCCGAGGATTTAGCTCAGTGGTTCCAGCACCTGCCTTTCAAGTGCAAGGGCCCAGGTTTGATCCCTAGTAACCACATACAACAATACCAGGCGTGGAGACTCACACCCACCAGCAATCAATACCCCTTACCACAGTGCCGGGGATGGTGGCTCACTACTGTAATCTCAGTACTTGGGAGGCAGAGGCAGGAGGATTGTTGTGAGTTCAAAGATGAGTTCAGGGTCAGCCTGAACCGCAAAAGCAAGGCCCTGTCTCAAAAAAGAAAAGAAAATTAACTTTGGTTGTCTATTATAATTTAAGAACTTAATTGAAGCAGAAATCTTGAATAGCCAGAATTTTACAGATCTTAGCAGAGTAAGTTAATGTGATAATCAGCAAATCTCCTTTCCATGTTCCATCAAGAAAAGTCCTAATGTGGCTGGGGAGTTAGCTCAGTGGTTCCTCCGCCTGTCTTGCAAACACAAAGGCCCGGGTTCGATTCCCCGGTAACCATATAACAATACTGGGTGTGGAGACTCACACACAGCAGCAACCAGTACCACATAGCACAGTGCTGGGCATGGTGGCTCACACCTGTAATCCCAGCACTCAGGAGGCAGAGGCAGGAGGATTGCTGTGATGTGAGTTGGAGGCTGAGCTCGGGGCCAGCCTGAACTACAGAGCGAGACCCTGTCTCAACAACAACAAAAAAGAAAAGTCCTAATCTAACCCATAAATCAGTGTCCTGAGTTGGAGTGAGGTTCTTAAGATAGGAAAAATACAGATTTACCACTGAGACCAGGGGTGCTCAGTAAACAGCCCCGCGTAAGAGGAGGCCACATAGCCTGCAAGATACAAGCACAGTCCTGGACTCACCAGAGGACCGAGCCCTGGTTCTGCCACTCACCACGCATGTAGTACCAGCCAGCTTAGGAGACTGGTTTCCTTTTCTTTAAAGCAAACTTCTGAAAGCCACCCTGGAGTGAACATAACAGTAACTGTCTCTCTCCAGCACCAGAGTGCTGCTTGAATGACCAGTGTGTGGAGTGGGCTGATCCATGTTACAGACACGCATGGATCCCTTTGTCTTGGTAACTGCCTGCATGTGGCAGTCAGCGGTGCCCTTTCGCACTGCCTGATGGGTTGGCAGCACCGTGCTCTCTCTCTGCCCCTCTGCCAGCTTGTCTTCGCACTTTGCAGTGAGGTCCTTCCTCATGGCTTCCACAGTGCCCAGAGCAGTGTCTGACACAGTAGAGGTGGTCAGTAATATATGTCAGGTGAAAGGGAGCATGTGTGTGGTTGACACTGTTATTTATTCCGGGGGTTTTTAGATTAGGAGTCATTTTTTTTTTTGAGACAGGGTCTCGCTTTGTAGTTCAGGCTGGCCCTGAGCTCAGCCTCAAACTCACATCACAATCCTCCTGCCTCTGCCTCCCGAGTGCTGGGATGACAGGCGTGAGCTACTACGCCCGGCACTGTGGTGTGTGGTACTGGTTGCTGCTGGGCGTGAGTCTCCACACCCAGTACTGTATGTGGTTACCAGGGATCAAAGCTGGGTCCTTGCGCTTGCAAGACAGGCGCCGGAACCATTGAGCTAACTCCCCGGCCCCAGGAGTCATGTATTTTTAAGGTATAAATGGTAAGCAGGAAAATAAAGTGCAACAAGGCCAACCATGGCAGTTACTAGTTTTTTTAGGTACTAAAGATTGAAATCAGGGCCTTTTACACTGAGCTACATACCCAGTCCTTTATTTTTATTTATGTATTTATTTTTTAAATTCAATTTGAGATCCTCCTGTCTCAGCCTCCGAGAGTGCTGGGACTACAGACGTACCCAGTGCAAATGGGGTTTGAGGGAAAGAACCATATAAGTAAATGGTATCATTAGGTTTCGATTCTCTTTGTGGTGTATACCTTAGTTTGTGAGCTTAATTCTTTCCACAATTCTGGGCACAAACCAAATTGAATGAGAAATGAGTCAAATTGCAAGGTCACCACTAAACTTGTTGCATTTGATTCTGTTCTTGTCCGTTTGAGTTTGTGACCAGAATTGTGGAAAGAATTACATTCGTGAACTGGGGCACTACCGTACCATTTAATCCTCTCTGCAAATCGGAGTACATTTGTTCTGTAAAAGAAGGTTATTCACAGCATTCCAGGTAGACTACTCACCATGCTGATAATACTCAACAGAATCCAATAATTCTTCCCCACTCCTGTCTTCCCACAGGCTGGAGATGTGATATCAGAGCTGGAATCTGTAGATGATGACTGGTTGAGCGGAGAACTAATGGGAAGGTCTGGGATATTTCCCAAAAACTACGTTCAGTTTCTGCAAGTCTGCTAAAGGTGATGCATGACTGTTCCTGGGCACAAGACCTCACTTGAACTATCAACTTTGACTATCAGATATGTTTTTGCACTATTTTTTTAAACAGAAATATCTAAAGTATACATGATACTGTAGAATTTTCTGAAAGCAGAAAACTTGCAGATTCTGTGGTCAGCTTTCCTTCGCAGCACAGACGTGCACACGGAAGCCCATGAGCGGGGGCCCCGCAGGGGAAACGCTAACACTAGTGAGATCAGCTAGGCGACACGTCCTGTCCCCGGGGAGGGCGGCGGGAGGCTTCCCAGCGGAAGTCGCACTTGGACATCTGTTTAATCAGCACAAGTGAATTAACTATGCTTCTTCATTTTATACTATATTTAAAAAAGTGGATGCTTGACATTCTGTGTGCTGTAGCTATCAGGACACGCTTGGCAATCTGAATCTCATGTTTGACACTCGAATGAGTTCTGACAGCTCGAGCACGTGAGCAGAGCGCCAGGGCACATCCTTGCTTAGGAGGACAGTGGAGGAGCTGGTTGGGTGTCTGAGGCGCCTGGTGAGATCTGCTCACACTCACCCAGTGCTCCCGTGCCGCTGTCAGCATTTGCAGAGGATTTGAAGGGGTCAAAATTCAGTGTATCTTTCTCGGTGAAGAATCAGGACCACCCCTGACATGCTTGGCTAACACGACTAACCTTTCCCCGTATGTGCCATACTTATTTCTATCTTCAGTGTATACTTCATGTTAGCAGCATTTTCTGAATCTGCAGTTATTCCTTTGACAATTACTGATACCCAAAGGAAAATTCATTTTCTTTGCATTAGCCCAGTAATGTATAAAAGTTGTGTCTTGTTATAGTAGTACATTATGAATTACATATAATATCTTAGAATACAAAGCAGTCTTAGGATGAAGAACAGTTCCGAGACCCCACAGCTCCTTTCTTTGTAGTATAATCAGAAAGAGGAATAATTTTAGAGGACTAAAGGCTGGGACACCCTCCCCTACCCCCTCACCTCTGCCTTCCATTGTTACACATTTCAGGCTTATGAGAAAAGTGGTTCTTTTCATGAATGAATCAATTACAGTTTGGGGGTTCAAGCTAAATAGGTTGCAGACAATCTTCCAAACAGATCAGTGGGATGAAATTTCACTGGAAATGTAAAGTCCTTTGCCAGCAGTGTTCGTGACTTCTGTTCTTGAGAAGAGTCTCCTACGCTGGAGCACTTCTTTTGGTTTTGTTGTTCGCCCCCCCCCTTGTCCAAAAAGCTGGGCGGCCGTGGCCGCAGCCTCAGCCCAGAGCCGTGCAGGGCTCTGCAGGAAGCCGCGTTTCCTGTGTCCTTGACTGAAGCCCGTCTCCCAGGCGTGTGGCACACGTGATCTGAGTGTCCAGCAGCTGTGTTTTCTACATTTTGAGTGAAAAGTATAAAGCAAATGCTGGTCAGATTTCTGTCAAAATAACGTCATGAGGAATGCATGGCTGACCGCATCCTCCACACCCAGTGCCTGTTTGCAGCAAGCCACACACCCGCAGCAAGGGGCAAAGGTGTGGAGCGAGCAGGACGTGAGCTTCATGTCTTCGCCTGTGTCGTTGTAACACCTGATACTGAAGATTCTGAAAACCTACCTTTACCAGAGGAAATAAATCCTTCCTACATGTTGACCCTCTGTAAGTAGAATAAGTGCAATAGTTGTAAATCTACTCATCACCACAATAAACTGAACCAAATTTCTCAGAATGTCTGAAACTAGACTGAATTCTTGAGCGTAGGGAAAGCGTCCCACCTTCCTGTGCATGTCCAGCCCTCTGCACTGTGCTGGGCGGGCGGGCGGGCGGGCGGATGGAGTCCAGCTTTCACGTTCACCAATACTCTCAATGTTATTCCTCTTTCATTTGTTGACAAAAATCTATTGCAATAAAATTCCCAGTCCCCATGTTCTGTTTTGCTCTGTCATGCTGTCTCTGTCTTGCCGTTTATTTCTCATGCAACTGGTAAGAAGCACAATGTAGCCAGTGGGTTTTCGCAGGTACTTTCTCATTTGTGTATTAAGTTCGAGGGAAGACACCTTCATCTTGAAGGAGAAACATAAATTTTAAGTCCAGCAAATCTATAGGTGAGAAATAAGAGCACATTCTGTTTGCTTCAAGGAGTTATATGTGAAAACTGATATTGTCCGTCGAAGCCTCCTTAAATCCTGAGTCTTTTTTCTTTGTTAGGTTAAAACTGGAGACACTATTTAACATGTGCCCTTTCTGTGCCAGAGGGTAACACTGTGTATCTGCCATTGTGCGCGTAGAAATCACAGGGCTGGAAGTCAGACTGCCACGTTCAGAATGAAAGAAATCAATACACTGATCCATTTATTAGAACCAACATTTGAACAACTTTTTTCTCCAGGTTGTAAATCAACACTTAACAATCACTGTTTAATTCTTGGACTCGGATACAGGCAGTAAACTAGGGAAAAGAGTGAGCAGATATCCACACTGAATGGATCTGTGCACTTGGTTTATTCCCTTTAATTAATGTCAGATGCACATATACCGTGCTTCATGATTCAGTGCCATTTTGAATTCCATTGGATTAATTTTTAAGCCGTATTTTTTTTTTTTTCCCCCAGAACTAATGGGGAATCAGTTTGTAACCCATTTCTGTTTCCTCCGGAGCCTCGCTCAGAACAACACCCCCATCTAGGGGCGTCTTGTTGAATTGCAGGCTCTTCCCACCCACCACGAAATCCTTAGAGACCCGGCTCTCTCTGCACCTCTTTAATTTGTTGACAAAAATCTATGGTTTAGCTTGACTGCTCTGCAAAGGTCGCACAGCTCCTGAGGGCCAGGGAAGGCTTTCTCCTTAGCAGTTAACCAGTGGGATCAGTCTGCCCCGGACTCGTGAAAGTTGCAGCTTCTCATACAATTCTCATGATGAAAAAGTTGCACAGAGCAGATGAAGGCTCTGAGTTTCTTTGTAAAAGCCATCTCGGCAGCCTCTGTGTAGTGTGGGTGGTCCACACTGGAGCTGCTTAGAGATCCTTGTGTGTAAACAGGGACTGGGGATGTGGGATCGCTGTGCTTGGGGACCACAAGCCCCCTCCGCTCAGGACTCGTCATAAAGGCAGCGTGAAACACTCCTGCAGTGTTTTGGAGTCTAACCATCCAAGTGCTGTTGAGGCAGCAGATTTATATGTCAGAGTCTGGGACACGTTCTGAATGTCCTTAAAGAATCTTAATTGTGTGTAGCGTGGATTATTTATCTTTAATTATTAGTTTGTCTTTTTAAGTACTGGGAATTGAATACAAGGTCTTCACATTGTTATATCCACAGCCCTTTTATTTTTCTTTTTAATTTTGAGAAAGAGTCTCATGAAATTGCCCAGACTAGACTTGAGTTTGTTATTTTCCTGCCTCAGCCTCCCAAAGTGCTGGGGTTATAGGTATATACCACCACACCCAGCTTGTCTATCTACTTTTAATAAAGATTGATTATCTTAATACCAAAATATTGGACTATTATTTCTACATTATTAAAATAAAAATAGATCAAGAGCACTGATGCATGCATTTAGTTTCAGCTACTCAGGAAGCTGAGACAGGAAGACCCCTTGTGCCCAAAAGTTCCAGGCCAGCCTGAGCAATATAGTGTGATCTTAAAGAACTAAAAATCTACATTTATTTCTCCAGTAGTTCTGAAGTATTTCATTGGATAGAGTCTTCACTGAAGGACCCTTTGACCTGCCACATTATTCTCCAGCCCTGCCCATGGCAACAGCTGAAGCTGTTATTTAGCTGGGCATGTTATCATACACCTGTAGCCCCACCAAGTCAGGAGGCTGAAGCGTGAGGGTTGCACATTTAAAGCCAGCCTGCTCAGTATCTCCCTCTCTCTTTCTCCTTCTCTCTCTCTCTCTCTCTCTCTCACACACACACACACACACGAGAGAGAGAGAAATGAGTGGCTTCAGAACATTTGACCGACCTAGCTAAGGTCTACCAGGGAGACATTGGTGTGCTCTTTAGATGTGTGAAAAATCAGTACAGGGTCAGGTCTGTTCTGTGTCATCCACTCGTACTGCGCGCTCTGGAGGTGGGTGAATGGAACAGCAGAGAGGCCTGCGTCCCTGCTGGACTTTGTTGGGAAGGCCCTGGGAGGCGCCACGGTACAGGGCAGGGAGAAGCTGGAGGTCAGGGCAGTGGAACAGTGGCCCTGTAACACTGCCTGCAGGGACCGCTGTCCCCGTGCTGGTCCCAGGCTCTGCCTGCTGGATGGGCGGGTGGTCTAACGTGTTTGACTTGACACAGAACAGTCTCGTGACAAGAATGACAGTAACGATGAAGTCACAGAAGAATGAAAGCCAAGCACTGTGGCGTACACCTGTATCCCCACACTCAGGAGGCTGAGGTATGAAGATTGCCTCAAATTCAAGACCAGCCTGGACTACATAACAACAAGACCCTGTTTCAGGGGGGAAAAAGCTGAGTACTCAAGGAAGATGAGGACCAGGATCTCACTGGAATAGGATCTCGAGGAGGGCTTTTCACACTGATTACCCTCACAGAGCCTGCAGTCAGGTGACTGGCTAGTGCCAACTGCAGAGAGTGAGGCTCCTTGTCAGCGTCTGGCAGTGAGTGTTACGCACCCAACACTTGATGCCCAGGTCACTGGACACAGCATCATGGCCAGATTTGGCCACATAATCCTGGAAGTGATGCCCAGGCCACCGACCTGAGCCGTCTCCACAGCCCAGATCCTCGACAATGTGGAGATGAAGAGTTGTGTGGTACTGGGGGTGGTGCATCAGCTCGGACCCAAACCCAGGTGGCATGAAGAAGAGGCAGCCCAGAGTGCAGTGCGCCGTGACCCACCGGCCACGTCTGCTCCACTTCCACATGGGCAGACATGCTGCCGGTCCCGTCCCCACTGGTCCTTACTGAGTCAAAATGAAGACCAGGTGCACAGATAAAGAGTCGGTACTCCTGTAAGTTCTGGTGTCACACTGCCAATCAATAAAACAACTTTAACCCCGGAGAAGTGTCTTCACACCCCTCCCAGTCTGTCTCCGTGTGTGCCACATCTCCACGCATGCTCACACATGCACAGCATATACACACACGCACACAGTCACAGTTCTGATTTCTACCCTCAGATTTGCTTTGCTTGCTTTTCATCAAAATGAAATTCTAGTATCTACTTTTCTGGCTTTTGCTTACTGCAAAACTGAACACAAAACAGCTATTAATTTTGCTATAAGTAACTTGAAATTCACCTATGTTGATATTGAACCAGTTTATTCCCTTTTACCGCTAAATGGATTTCATCATACTGATACTGCACTTTGTTTACCCATTAGGTTTTCTTATTAGCTTTTCTTGTGGACATAACATTCCACTCCTTTTGCGTCAATTGTTAAGACTACTATTTTTCCCAGACCCCAGCATGGTGGTGTCTGTTTGCAGTTCCAAGTACAGCAGTAGCTCTGTTCACAAACTTAATTTGTTTTACAAATTTAATTCTAGAAAAGATGTCCACAGTCGTGTTTGTCACCTGATGCAGAGTTTACAAACAGAAACCAAATTTTACCAAATTCCTGGGGCCTAAAAGCATTTATGATCTGAGATCCCACTCTGCTTGAGAGGCTGAGGCAGAAGGATTGCATGAGCCTAGAGTTCAAGGCCATTTGGTTAACCATGATAGCTTGTCTATTAAAATAAAGTAACAGGAGACATCTAAAACAAATCACCCATTGATGTCACTGTGTACTTGGTAATACTAAAGGAGTTCCGGAATGGAGATAAGCTCCTAGTGTTGTGGTTGTTTCTTTTTGAGTCATTTTAGAGATTGCTATCTTTTAGGTCTGAATGTCCTCCAGTGACCTGTGTCAAAGGCTTTGTCCCCAGCCTGTGGTGCTGTAAGGAGGTGGTGGGGCTGGTGGAAGGAAGTCAGGTCGCTGGGAGTGAGGTGTCCTGCTCACTCCTTCCTGACCCTGCTCCTTCTGACCTTTTGCTTCCTGCTTCCCATGACCAGGGCTCCACCACATGTTCCTGCTGTGACATCTGGTGCCGCTAACAGCCCCAGCCCTAACTGGGCCAGGCTGCCACCTATGAAACCATGAGCCATGTGAGCCTTCCCCCATGGAAGCTTCTTGTCCTGAGTATTTCATCACAGTGACAGAAAGTTGGCTAACAGAGCATTTCCCTCTGATGTCAGACTAGATGCAGAATGACTGGGGAGAAGAGACTGTCAAAGACTACACCCTGCTTTATTATGTTTACTTACTGGTTCCGGTGATTGAGCCCAGTCTTCATCCTGAGCTTCGCCTCCTCTCCATCTTTTGAGACAGGGTCTTCCTCGTCACCCCCGTGTGAGCGCACCACCGTCCCTGGTCGTGCTGATGCTTCCCCAGCCCCTATGCTGAAAGTTGTCATGAATGCTGGCAGAAGACAGGCTGCTCGGTCAGAAACAACAAGCTACTACTTACAGCAAAATTAATAGCTGAGTTTCATGTCTGTGGCAGTTTCCCATCCCATAAATCCCAAGGTGATACGAAGGACCTGTTACACAGTGGACTGTTAGGGGGGAACAGCGCTGAGCTTCGCCTCTCACAGCAAGTAGCAGCAAGCCCGCTCTGTCCTGGGAGAGACATTACCTCATCCTCACGGCTACTCAGAAGAAGCCAGCGCAGCCCTGGAGCCGGCCCGGCGGAGCGCTCAGGGCTGTGTCCTGCGCACTCAGCGGGACGTGCCAGCACGCAGGCCTGACAGGCTTCCTCCCTCACAGTTCACTCCTCGGCCTGACGCCGGCAGATGCAACTGGAACTCTAACACGAATATGCTCTCTTGATGGCTGGCCACTCTGATGCGTCTGATCGGCAGGGCTAGAACCAGATCCGCTCGGCTTGTCCAGCCAGCCATTCTCAGACCTGAACCAGCCTGTGAGGTCAGCCCGCAGCCTTGATCTCCATCTTGCCCCCTAGCTGAGATCCCAGACAGCCAGCTGAGACGGAGCCCCATTATTTTAGGCACTGCGAGGTATCCTAAGGCCAGGCTATTATCATCTGTGCAAGGAGCTTTAAAGGATCTTCAGTGTCACTGTCGGCAATTAAAGATAAACAGTGTGGTGGCCCACATTGTCACCCCCAGCACATAGGAGGCCCAAAGTCTAGCCTGAACCACATAGCAAATTTCTGTCTCATACAAAATCCTCATAAAAAGAAAATTTAAAAATAAACAGGCTGAGGGCCGGGGAGTTAGCTCAGTGGTTCCGGCGCCTGTCTTGCAAGCGCAAGGGCCCGGGTTCATTCCCCGGTAACCACATAACAATACTGGACATGGAGACTCACACCCAGCAGCAACCAGTACCACATACCATAGTGCCGGGCGTGGTGGCTCACGCTTGTAATCCCAGCACTCGGGAGGCAGAGGCAGGAGGATTGCTGTGATGTGAGTTGGAGGCTGAGCTCAGGGCCAGCCTGAACCACAAAGCGAGACCCTGTCTCAAAAAAAAAAAAAAAAAAAAAAAAAAAAAAAAAAAAAAAAAAAAAAAAAAAAAAAAAAACCTAAAAAAAAAAAATAAATAAACAGGCTGAAAAAGCAACCAACCTCTGCTGAATGGAGAGATATCTCTCTCATACCACATGATTTTCTTCACATGGAAAAAAAAATACAAATCACAGGGCAAAATCCAGGTGGGCTCAGGATTTATTGTTCAATCTGATTTGTATCATCACCACGTGAGTTAAGTCCCAGGACAGTGTTGCCAAATAACCGTAGCTTCATCGCCATACATGACATTCCCCAAGGTCACTAGACACCCAAAGTCAGGCTGAGTCAAACTGTGTGGGTGCGTGTGTCTGTATCCCTTCAGATGGGAGCTGCTGTGGACGGCAGGGGCACAGCAGCTTAGCCTCGGAGTGACCGCACCCACATCAGTTTTTCTTCGTCATAGTGCAGTGACAGAAGGACGAACCCGTCGGAAGGTCTCACTGCAGCTGCCACTTGATGGAGGTAGTGGCTTGGTTGTTCTGGCTGGGGCAGTTCTGCTCCTCGGGGATACTTGGCAATGTCTGAGGACATTTCTGTCACACGTTAGCATCTATCTAGTAGATAGAGACATTGCAGTGTCCTGAAGCATACAGGAGTGTCTTCTCACAGCGGTGAATAAAGTCTCAGTGCCACGGTTGAGATACTGTGATCTAAGAACCATCACGAGGCAACAGAGGGAGTTAATCTTTTTTGTTATGAAGTGTTTAACTCAGGGACTTCACATCCCCAGACCTTTTTGAGTTTTTTATTTTTAAGGTGGAGTTTAGACTTTGTGGGCCACTGTGTCACTTCCTTGGAAGCCTGTTAAGTGCTTATCGACATCCGATCTGTGAGTGATGGGAAACATGAATACTCATCAGGGTTACTTTTGGCTCGCTGCTTGGTGACTTTTGTGACAAAAGGCGTCCTGTGGTCAGAAGACACAAAACAGATTAGTTTCAAGAGCTACCACTGCATGTCCAAAGGTAGTGAGTGAGATTGGAAGAGCAACGTCATAACCTCAAAATGCGCTAGCATGTCACCCTGGGAGGAGGCCTGATGGCCCACGTGGTCAGGGCCATGCCCCACACAGTGCGGCTTTATTTGCATCAAGACAAACAGTCCAGCTTCCACAGGGATCACCAGGACTGTTGTGTGTGGAAACGATAAAAAGAAGCCAAGACTGCTATGAATTGGAAAGTCCTTTCTGTGTGCTGACCCCCTGCGGGATGCACTGCCATTGTGCCTACAGGGTGGGTTCTCTCCTCTGTTGGTAGTCTCTTTTGCTGTGTAAAACTTTGTAATAAGTTGAGATCCCAGTTGTTGATTCTTTGTGATATTTCCTATGCAATCAGGTTTTTATTCATAAAGCCGGTCTATACTAATATCTTCAAGAGTTTCATGTATTCTAGCTTCCAGCAGATTTAGTGTTTAATATTTAGATATTTGATCCATTTTTTAGTTTAGTACATGGTGAAACATTTTTATATGCCTGTTTTTAATCTTCAGCATATTGAAAGCCACTTTTCTCAGCACCATTTATTAAAGAGCTCATCTTTCTTCCAGTGATGGTGTCTGGCTCCTTTGTCAAAGATAAGATGACTGAGTGTGTTTGGAGGTTTTTCTTCTCGTAATATGTTCCACTGATCCTTGGATCTATTTTTGTTTGTTTGTAGTTCTTTGGGAGTTTTTGCCAGTACCATGCTGGTGTTTTGTTTTTGGTACCAGGAATCAAACACAGGACCTTGTGCTTGCCAGGTAGGTGTGGTGCCCAGCTACATCCTTGGCCATACCATGCAGTTTTTTATCACAGCAGCTTTATAGTTATTTCAAGCTGGGGGTTATGATGCCCCTGCCTTGCTTCTGATGCCCAGAATTGCTTTTGCTTTGGTTTTTGTTTTGGGGGGAGGGTTAGTTTTTGTTTTGTTTTGGTTTTGAGACAGGGTCTTACTTTGTAGTTCAGGCTGGCCCTGAACTCAACATGTAACCCAGGCAAGCCTTGAACTCATGGCAGTCCTCCTGCCTCTGCCTCCTGAGTGCTGGGATTACAAGCATGAGCCACCACACGTGGCATAGAATTGATTTTGCTGTTCTAGGTCTTCTGGTTCCAAATGGACTTTAGGATTGTTTTCTCTAATTCTGTGAGATATGCTATTGATATTGAGATATGCTTTTTGAGTGTTGACTCTTGAAGATACTAGTATAGACCGGCTTTATGAATAAAAACCTGATTGCATAGGAAATATCACAAAGAATCAACAACTGGGATCTCAACTTATTACAAAGCTTTACACAGCAAAAGAGACTACCAACAGAGGAGAGAACCCACCCTGTAGGCACAATAGCATGTGTAACAATTGGAAGTATGGCCATTTTACGACATTGATATTTCCTACTAGAGAGCAAGGGATATTTTTGCTTTGTCCGGTGTCTTCAATCTCCTTTTTCAGAGTACCATAGTTTTCCATGCAACAATCATTTATTTCCTTTGTTAGATTCCTAGGTATTTCATATTTTGGATGCTAGTGTAAAGGGTGTTTTTCCCTAATTTCCCATCAATGAGTTTGTTATTTGTTTATATGGAATGATACTGCTTTTTGAGTGTTGACTTTGTATCCAGCTACCCTACTGAATTTATTTATTAAATTTAGAAGTCTCTTGGTGGGGTTTTGGGGGCCTCTTATGAAGAGTCTCACAAATAATGATAATTTAATTCCTTTCCTGTCCTTATTCCTTTTATTTCTTTGTCTCATCTAGTTGCTCTGGCTAATGTTTCCAGAACTGTATGGAATAGGAGAGGTCACGGTGGACATCCTTATCTTGTTACTATTTTAGAGTGAAATCTTGAAATTTTTGTCAATTTGATATGATGTTAGCTGTTGGTTTGTCATGCATGGCTTTTATCAAATTGAGGTAAAGACCATCTTCCAATTTTCTATAGGGTTTTTATCATGAGTGGATGTTGAACTTTGTAAAATGCTTTTTCTGGATCTATTGAAAGGATTATATGGTTTTTGTCTTTGGGTCTCTTAATATGGTGTATTATATGTAATGCACCTGTGCATCCCTGAAATGAGTCTTATTTGGTCATAGTGTATAATCTTCTTGATTATTTACCTTATTCTGTTTGCAGTATATTATTGAGAATTTTTGCATCTATGTTCATTCAGGAGATTGGCTTATAGTTCTTTTTTGTTTGGATTCTTCTCTAGTTTTGGTATTAAGATAATGCTTGCTTCCAGGAATGAATTTGGGAGTATTGCTTCCCCTTCAATTTAATTAAAAAGTTCGAGTAGTGGCATTAGGTCTTCTCTAAATTTCCAGTAGAATTTAGCAATGAATCCATCAGGGCCTGGGCTTTTCTTTGTTGGTAGGTTTTTTAACTACATCTTCAACTTAATTGACTGATATTGGTTTGTTTGTTTATATATATATTTTTTGTCAGGGATTGAACTCCAGCTCTTGTGCTTGCAAGGTAGGTGCAATACCACTTGAGTTAAATCCCCATCCTGATATTGGTTTATTTAGAATTTTTATATCTTAATTCAGCTTTTGTAATTCATGTGTATCTAGGAATCGATCCATTTCTTCTGTTTTTCTATCTTACTAGAGTATAGATTCTTGAAATAGGTATTGATGATCTTCTGCAGGATCTGTTGTGATTTTAGTCTTTTAATTCCAAACTGCAGCTATTTGTCTTTTTTGTTAAGGTTGCCTAAAGGTTTATCATTTTTTATTTAATCTTTCAAAAGAACCAACTCTTCAATTGATTCTTTATATTGTTTTTGTAGCTTCTATTGTATTAATTTCTGTTGTGATTTTTTTTTTTTTTTTTTTT
>PVIR01035375.1:0-16524 GCA_004026965.1 Petromus typicus | reverse complement strand
GGCCCTGGCTCAGCCTCCAACTCACATCATAGCAATCCTCCTGCCTCTGCCTCCCGAGTGCTGGGATTACAGGCGTGAGCCACCACGCCCGGCACTGTGATATGTGGTACTGGTTGCTGCTGGGTGTGAGTCTCCACACCCAGTATGGTATGTGGTTACTGGGGAATCGAACCCGGGCCCTTGCGCTTGCAAGACAGGCTCCGGAACCACTGAGCTAACTCCCCGGCCCACAATTTTTTATTATATAAACAAAATTTGAATGTAATAAAGTGCCAAATAAAAGATAAAACACCCAAAATGATTTCACTTTTGTAAACCAGGTATCTGTGAGCTGTTTAAGCAGATATACTATTTTCCCTCTGCCTTGTTGTTCAGTAGAATTCCTCAGATCTGGGGTCCATGCTCTCAGTGGAGGCAGATGTTGAATAGAGCTGGGGCGTGGTTCAGTGGTGGTTGCCTGGCCTGTCATGCTTGCACCCCTGCTTTCAATTCCTGCAATTCCACTGCAGGAAACAAAACAACATAAAACAAAACCAGGCACTAGTTTTGTAGCAATATAGTTGCAACTGTTTATTGAGCACTGTAACACATGCTTATGCAGCTTTCCATAGCTGGAGTCATGTAGGTACAACTTGATAGTCTGCTTTTAAAAAAATTCCTAAGTTCAAATCCAAGGATCATAAAATAATTTGAACACTAGCATTACTCTTAAGTTTTTGAGTTGATACTGAATTATTGCGGCTATCCTTGCATGATTTGGCTTTCTGTTGTGTCAGTCCATGGGTGATTTTTGTCCAGAAGACTTTCAGAGATTTTTTTTTTTTTTGAGACAGGGTTTTCCTTTGTAGTTCAGGCTGGCCCTGAGCTCACTGTATAGCCCAGGCTAGCCTCAAACTCACAGCAATCCTCCTGCCTCTGCCTCTCCAGCGCTGAGATCACAGGTGTGAGCCACCATACCTGGCATTGTGGTATGTGGTACTGATTGCTGGTGGGCATGAGTCACCATGCCCAGCATTGTGGTATGTGGTTACTGGGGGTTGAACTTGGGCCCTTGTGCTTGCAAGGCAGACGCCTGAACCACTGAGCTAAATCCCTGGCTTTGAGAGATTTTTTAAAATTGATTACTGCTAGCAAAAGACTTGAATTTATAAATTTTAGTAGGTTAATTTATTAATCAAGGTTAATTATGCAGGGCAACTTCAGTCTTTGGTGAAAGACGCCTTTGTTTATGCATGGTTTTTAATATTGGTATGCCAATATTGTACTAGTAAACTGGGAGGGATATAGTATTCTAAAAATAGTAGCTTGTATATATTAATAGTAACAGTTCTAAAAATAATAGCTGATTTATATTGAGAGTTGGTTAAGTGCCAGATATTTTGCTGAATACATAACAGGTTCATTTGTTGGAATGTAGTTCTCATTGAGTCTTGTGAAAAACTCAAGAAGAATGACTACTATTTCTCCTCAATTTGTAGATGGAGAGATACAGGCTCAGGGAGGTTTAATTGCTTTTTAAGGAGACCCAGTTGATATTGAGCCAGGTCTGTCAGTCTGATTCTAAATTTGTGTTCTCAGGCATCTTTCAGTCTGAAACAGTTTCTGGAGAAGTGGAAGAATAGGTGGGTCAAACCTAGAGCTGTTAATGCATTCTTGAAAATCGCTGTACTTATAAAATGAATACAGTTCATTATGAGGTGGTGATAAAAGAATTTTTGGAGAAATCTCCCTGACTATGTCACAGACCTGTCAGTGTGACCACAAAAAGCAAAGAATAGCAGTAGATAGATACAACTGTGTCTTAGTCTCATAAGTACCGTACCAACGCAGAACAGAGGCAACCAGTGACTACTGTAGTTTCTGTTCTGTTCTGTCTATTGCTTTTTTTCACCAGTACTGGTGATTGAACCCAGGGCCTTATGTATGCTAGGCTTCTGCTCTAGCACTAAGCTACATCTTCAGACATTTTTTTTTTGCTATTATTTTGGGAACGAGTTTTGCTGAGTTGCCTAGGCTGGCCTCAGTCTTTTTATCTTCCTGCCTCAGCCTCCCAAGCAGCCAGGATTACAGATGTGTGCCACCACATCCAGCGGAACAATTAACTATTTTTGTGAAGTATTTTTTTTATCACCTTAGACTTCTGTTTGGGAAACTGCTGGGAAGGCTGGTCTGAGTTAGATATTTCAGAAGAAAAAGGTTACAGACTTGGCTTGTACTCTGAAGGATCTCCATGTGAGACACCACAGTACCAGTGTGAAATAGAAATTTATATAGAGGAGTCAAGGAAGTACTTTTAATTCTGACTGGGAGATTGGAAACAGCTTTATGAGGAATGTGGTATTCGTTTACAGTCGAAAGAACAGATAGAATTTTAGCAAGAATATGTGAGTGTATGGGATGTGATTGAAAATTGTGGTATATGTTTACATTTTAAAAACTATCAGTAATTTATTTCAGAGTAGCATGAATTGCCACTAGTCTCCCTCAGAATATTCCTGTTGACTTTGAGCATACTTACGCTCTCCTGCCAGCATGTTTTACATTTATTAACTCAAGGTAGTATGTTAGCTTTCTGTTTCTCTGGTGAAAGAGCTAACAACCCTTTTAAGGGAAAAAGAGTTTTATTTTGCCTTTTGGTTTCTGAGATTTCCAGTCCATGATAGTTTGGCCTGATTGGTTTGGGCCTTAAAGAAGTTGAAAGTCATGGTAGAGACTACATGGTGGAGTAAAGTTACTTACTCCATTCATAGCAGCAGGGAAGGGGGATGATTAGTCAGTCAGCTGATGAGGTCAGTGCCCAAATGATCCACTGACCTCGCTAGGTCTCATGTATGAACCTTGCTGCGCGGGGCATCAAGCCCTCAATTTGTGACTCTTTGGGAGTCAGTTCATGCTGAAACTATGATACATAGATCATGTATTTTCTGTCTATGATTTTGAGACTTTGATAAATTGTTATGCTATCACACACTGTCGTAGTTACTTTTCTCTTGTTGCTGTGATAAAATGCCTGATGCTCAAAGTTAAGGGAGAAAAGGTTAAGCTCATAGTGAGGCTGCCTGTATCATCTCCATAATCAGCTGGCTCAAGGCAGGGTGGGACATAGCAGAGAGGGGCAGCAGTTCATGGCGCTAGAAGATAGCAAAAACAGCAAGGGTCCTTAACAGCCTCTTTCTCCCCCTTTTTTTTTACTCCATTTAACTACTAGGTTTAAGGTAATGTCAAATCAGTCAGTGAACTGATTTAGTAAGCACACCCTTAATCCAGGATCACTCACTCTAGGTTCGGCCATCTCTGAAAAATCCCCGTCTAAGACTTCATGAGTCTTTGAGGGGACAGCTAGCCACAAAGCATGACACATATCTTGCTGATTACCTGAGTTACTCTGTTTGGGTTTTATCTAGTTTTTGATTTATAATTTTTCAGTGTATGCTACCATCTTGAAACTAGTCAGTTTTCTGATAACTTTGAGGGTAACTGATCATAATAAACTCAACCTAAACAGCAAAATTTATTTGATAGAGCTTCTTATACTTGAGTTGATGTCCATTGTATAATTATGTACAAAATAGTATTGATGTAAAATTAGAGACATTCTGTAACTTTTATATTTAAATCTTAAAAGTTACATCCCAAAATATATAAGTATTTTTATTCTCCTGGTTCTTTTAGCTATTTTGTTTTTGTTTTCATTCTCATGAATTTAAATGAACCTTAACTTATAGAAGGTTGAAATCCACAGAAACAGTAACTTGATTTGTATTTTACTAGTAAGTAGTTTGAACCTCGTCATATTATTATTATTTTTCTGAGACAGGGTCTTGCTTGGTAGTTCAGGCTCTCCCTGAGCTCACTATGTAGTCCAGGCTAGCCTCAAACTCACAGCAGTCCTCCTGCCACTGCCTCCCAAAGTGCTGGGATTACAGGTGTGAGCCACCACACCCAGCATTGTGGTATGTGGTACTGATTGCTGGTGGGCATGAGTCATCACGCCCAGCATTGTTGTGTGTGGTTACATAGGGACTGAACTAGAGGCCTTGCACTTGTAAGACAGGCACCAGAACCACTGAGCTAAATCTCCAGCCCTCTATATAAAATTTTAATATAGATTGACTACTTATATTACACAAGACAGAAATGTAACACTGGGCCTGATACGGAAAGGTCACCACAGTGAATTGTTTAAAAATGTTCAAAATGATGCCTGTTTTATACCATCTTTTATTTTATATATTTAAATTATTATGTGCCTAAAGTAACTTTGGAAAGATGGAACAAAAACTCAAAGTCGCCTCCTTGTTAGGGTACTGTGCTTTGTACTCCTTACCTTTCTGAGGCTCTAAGGCTTCATGTGCATATGAGAATGTGCAGTATTGGCAACTCAGTTCAGGGCTTTGCACTGAGTTACATTCCCATCTTTTTCTTACTTTTCATTTTGAGACAGAGTCTCACTAAGTTTGATTTTATTTAAAAACTTTTTTTTTTTTGGTTAGGTTTTTTTTTTTTTTTTTGTGAGACAGGGTCTTGCTTTGTAGTTCAGGCTGGCCCTGAGCTCAGCCTCCAACTCGCATCACAGCAATCCTCCTGCCTCTGCCTCCTGAGTGCTGGGATTACAGGCGTGAGCCGTCACGCCCGGCACTGTGGTATGTGGTACTGATTGCTGCTGGGGTGAGTCTCCACATCCAGTATTGTATGTGGTTACTGGGGAATCGAACCCGGGTCCTTGCGCTTGCAAGACAGGCGCCGGAACCACTGAGCTAACTCCCCGGCCCTTAAAAACATTTTTGAACTCAAGACCTTCACACTGAGGTACATCTCAACCCTTTCTTAATTTTGAGACAGGGTTTTGCCAAGATGTTCAGTTGCTCAGGGTGGGTTTGAACTTCTAATCGTCCCATGTCAGCCGCCCAGAGTGCTGAGATGACAGGCACTATAAAGTGGACCTTTGAGTTACAACAAACCTGACATGAACAACTTGAGTTAAGAGGGTTAGTGGGAGATTCATCTCCCTTTTGTTATCTACAGCATGTACCCAGGTAAACATCAGATCTCAGCTATATTGGCTTATCACCAACCCTTTCTTGGGAACTCATCAAGTTCATAAGTCAAGGGTCCACTGTAAGTATAATTTGTTAAAAAATTATATAAACATTAAATTTAATACAAAATTTGTAGTTGGCAAGTATAGTAAAGTTTCAGTTATTTAATCTGTGGATTAAAGTAGCCCTTTGATTGTACAAAGAATCGAGACTAAAAGATGAGAAATACGTTTGTCTTTGGAGGTAACGGCTAATCCGAGAGGTCCAAAATCCTCCTACGTACTACATATTAAGGGCTATCACCTGAACCATGACCTGCACAAGGTTAAAGACTTTTCTTCCTATCTCTGTACTAAATGTCAGAGTGCTTATTTTATTGTAATCTTTTCTTTTTCTTTCTCTCCATCTTCCCTTTTTTAAAGGCTGGTGGGGTAGCAGGTGCCTCTGTAGACTTGATACTGTTTCCTCTGGATACCATTAAGACCAGGCTGCAGAGTCCCCAAGGATTTCATAGGGCTGGTGGTTTTCATGGCATATATGCTGGTGTGCCTTCTACTGCTATTGGATCCTTTCCTAATGGTAAGTACTGTATTGATATTTTCACTGCTGTAAAGTTAGATAATGGAATTTATTTTCAGAATGGGATATATGTGTTGGAGTTTATCTTCTGAATATATTTTCTATTCTTTAATATATTATTTTTGAATAACTAGACTCCATTTCAGTACACTTGTGATAAACACAAGTAATCTTTAAATAATGGGTTTTATTGTTATATTGTTAAGATTCCCAGTCAGAACCTTTTTTTTTTTTTTTTAAGGTTTTTTGAGACAGGGTCTCACTTTGTGGTTCAGTCTGGCCCTGAGCTCAGCCTCAAACTCACGTCACAGCAATCCTCCTGCCTCTGCCTCCCGAGTGCTGGGATTACAGGCGTGAGCCACCACTCCCGGCACTGGTATGTGGTACTGGTTGCCGCTGGGGTGAGTCTCCACACCCAGTATTGTTATGTGGTTACCGGGGATTGAACCCAGGTCCTTGCGCTTGCAAGACAGGCGCTGGAACCACTGAGCTAACTCCCCGGCCCCCCAGTCAGAACCTTTAAGATTGTATTTTAACATCAGTTTGATTAGAGCTGTTGTTCTCCACCTTCTCTGAACATTTGAATCTCTTGGGGAGCTTTAAAAGAATAAGAGTGACTGTGGGTCTCCCCCAGAAATTTATTGGTTTGGGCATTGGTCAGTCATTTAATTGATTGGTCAGTTTAATTGGTCAGATGTTGTCTGGTTATCAGAAGCGTTGGTAGCTTTCTGGGTGATTCCAGTGTGAACCCAGGACATGCCTGTGAACAGGTGAGTGAAGGAGGCATTCCATCGCTCAATCTTATATTGCTCTTGGATGAGGAAGTGTTTCTCACTAGCATTCTCCGGAATGACCCTCTTCTTTTGTCTTCTGTTTTGGTCTTAAAGTCATGTGACTTAAGGCCCTCTGGCTCTATAATCAATGTGACCTATTTTTATTTATTTATATTTTTCAGATACTTATTTTAATTGTTTGCTCATGATGCTTTCTGTGTGCACATGTGTGGATGCCCATATTTGTGAGCATACTACTGTCACAGGAAGTGGTAGTATACCACTGATATATTCCCAAACCATGATGAATGGTCTAGTGTCACACCAAAGTAAACTAGCTCTTCAAGCAAAAATGATAACACATGTCCAGACCACAGCTTTAGGAGATTCATAAATTCTGGGGTTTGTGTTCTCTTTTTCAGGATAATGCGTGACGTGAGATATTTTGCTTCTTTTGGTAACCTGACATTTATATGTGTCCAATCTTTGAGCACAGCTTTCACATAAGACTTGGAAAGAGGAAAAGTGTTTCCATCTTTTTATGTTTTTTCTTCTTCCCTCTCCCACAGGAGTCTGTAAAGGAACACAGTACTTGAGGTCATCCTTGAACTTCTGCATGTCTTAGTACTCTCAAGAACTTGTTATAACAAGTCCTTATGAGCACCCACTCTGTCGAGCCTGGTTTTAGTGTGGGAGAGGGCGTGGGTTTGTACCAAAGTTGTCCAGGTTGGAGTGACCTGATTCCTAAGGAGTTTAACTACAGATGCCTCTGACCAGTCTTTGGAGATTGTGACTTAAGTTATCTGAGCTGTGTCCTCGGCATTGGCAGTTTTAAAAAATTCAAAAGTGGTTCCAGTGTGCAAATAGAGTGGGAAACTTTTGAGTTAAGAAATTAATTAAACATAAGCCACTAAATCTCTTTCTTTTGGTGACCAGTTATTAAGACTTTTCCTTTACATAGATTTATTTTTCTTCAAATATTTTTCTTTTGCATATTGCACATAAGAATTCTTGTGTGTGTGTATAATATTAGCTGTAGTATATAGGGTACATGATACTGTCATTAAGATCACAGGGATATTTTACTTGCTTCCCCCAGGAGTTTAGATACAGAGTGTAATTTTCCCTGTATGAGTATGTGAAAGTGATAATCTTCTTGACTTTATTTTCATTTTGGACCACCACAGAACTTTGGTGAATGAAAGCTTGCAGGGGAGAATTCAAATCCTAGGGATTCAGAAAGGACTTTTATTTGTCTGCCCACAAATTTTGAATGAATTGAACTTTTCTTGGTGGTGGTGGCTGCTGCTTCTCTTCCCCCTTTCTTTGATGGTATTAGGAATTGAATGCAGGGACCCTATACCACCGAGTTACATCCCCAGCCCTTTAAAATTATTTTTGAGGTGGGAGTCTCACTAAAGTTGTCCAGGCAGGACTTAAACTTGGGGTCTTTTTGCATCAGCTTCCCTCAGTGCTGAGATTACTGTGTGTGCCACTGTGCACAGTTCATTTCGGACCTTTTTCTTTGGCTGGGGGCTAAAGTTCTAGTCCAAGTATAGAACACCAGTGTACTCACAGGGCTGAGGACCTTTTGAATGGAGTCTGTGGAGATGAGGGTTTGGGATGAATGGGACTGACGTCAAAAGTGGAAAAGGAAAGGGAACCTTATACCCTTTTTAGGAGGGAGTGGAGAGAAACCATAGTTTTATTTTGGATTAGAAGAGAATATCATTTACGTTCTTTGCTTTAATTCGCTCAGAGCCTCACTGACAACTTACAGTACCATTATTTTTGTTTATTTTCTTTAGCTGCTACTGGGGATCAAACTTGCACTTGCCAGGCAGGTATGGCTGCACTGAACTACTTCCCTGGCCCACCATCATTTTTTTTTTTTTTTGAGACTGGGTCTCTCTTTGTATGTCAAGCTGGCTCTGAACTCACTTTGTAGCCCAGCCTAGCTTCAAACTCTCAGCAATCCTTCTGTCTCTGCCTCCCAAGTCTTGGGATTACAGGCGTGAGCCACCATTGCTGGGCATTGTGGTATGTGGTTACTGGGGATTGAACTCGGGACCTTGCACTTGCTAGGCAGGTGCTGGAACGACTGAACTAAATCTCTGGCCCCCACCATCATTATAAATATTGGAGCCTTTTTGGACACCATCTGTTAGAGCAGAAAGAGGGTTGGAACTTACATGCCTAAGGACATAAAAATACCCAGGAAGTTATATAACCTTTAGGTAGTTGATGTGGCAGCCCAGTGGCTTTTGACACTTTCTCCCTTTCCCCTGGGTGGGGATGAGTTGGGTGTAGGGTGCATGTAGCTGCAAAGCATACAGCTAAAGGCCGTTAGAGATGACATAGCTGTATATTTAGTGAATGGACCAAGTGGGAAGAGCGGTGTGAAGAACCATATGTAAGATAAGCTATATTTTCTCTTTAGGACTGTCAAATTGGTAATTACTGTTGTACACAACATAGCTCCTTGTTTGGCATATTTCGTAGCAGCCTCAGGATCCTTTATAACCTTAGATTTTCACTGTCAGGCTATTTTCCTGAGTTTTCAACCTTGACTGATAGTTTCTAATGTCTTTCAGAAGGTGAATTTGTTCTTTCTTTATCTTCGTGCCTGATCTTGTATGGCAGTGATAAACATCTTTTTATTAACGGCACATAGCAAATTATAAAGCCCTATGATTAGTTCATGGTGATAGAGGTAGCTTTTTGAGATTTTGATTTCTAGTTTTAATTAAATAGTTGTTTTCTTGTAAATGTGAATTGATGTAGTAAAAAATAGTCACAGCTATTTTGATTAACCAGCAATAAAACAGCGTAGACATTTTGTTTAAGTTAAAGTATATGTGTACACACATATGTAGATATAAGTTTTAACCTACATATAAATCAGCATAGGTGATTGTTTTAGACCATGTATAATGATAGTTTGGATCACAGAAACCTATCTTCTGCTCTAAAAAGTTGACTAGCTGGGTATAGTGGTGCCCATCTGCAGTGCAGAACCTGGGAAGGTGAGATAAGAGGCTCACCATGAGTTTGAGGGAAGCCTGGGCTACCCAGTGAGTTCACTGTCAGCCTGAACTACACGGAAAGACCTTATCTCAAAACAAAAGAAAACAAAATAAAGCAAACAGTGGAAAGTAACTTGTGAACTTGGAAATGCTGTGTTAGCTGATAAGCTCTCTCAGGGTAGGGACCCTGTTTCTGCATTTTTGTAAGTCCAGGCTTGGGCGTATAGTATGGCTTTGTAAATTCTGAAAAAGAGTGTGAGGATGGAAAAAAAAGTATGCATTTATTATCTTTATTATCTCATAATTTCATAATTCCTGCCAGTTTTTTGAGAAATTGTTGTATATATGTTTTAACTTTATGAAAAATTGGCTTGTTTTAAATTTCAGCTGCTGCATTTTTCCTCACCTATGAATATGTGAAATGGTTTTTGCACATTGATTCATCTTCATATTCAAAGCCTGTGAAGCATATGTTGGCTGCCTCTGCTGGGGAGGTGGTAAGTAGCAAGTTATGTTTATGAAATACTTTAGAAATGCAAATGGTGCATACATTTTTGGTACAAATATTGTTTAAATTTAAATTCATTTTTAAGTGATACATTAAAAAATTGAACCAATTTATAGGGTACTGTATATATGCATACATTGTATAATGTTTAAATCAGGGTAAGCATATTTATTGCTTTAAAATTTATTATTTCTTTATGGTGAAATTCATTTGATTAAAGTTTATTTTCAAATAGTGAAAGTCATAAATCTCAAAAAATGTAGGGCTGGGGATTTAGCTCAGTGGTTCCCATATCTGCCTTGCAAAGCAAGGCCCCAGGTTCTGTCCCCAGTAACCACATACTACAATGCCAGGTGTGGTGACTCATGCTGATCAGCCATCAGTACCATACACCACAGTGCCAGGTGTGGTGGCTCACGCCTGTAATCCCAGCGCTCAGGAGGCAGAGGCAGGAGGATTTCTATGAGTTTGAGGCTGGTCTGGGCTACATAGTGAGCTCAGGGACAGTCTGAACTACAGAGCCAGTCCCTGTCCAAAAAAAAAAGTAATTAGATTAAATATTCAGGTTATAAAAACTGAAGTTCTGTGATTGAAAGAAAAATCCAGCTGTATTCTTCTTCCAAGAGATAGTTCTAAAGTGTAATTACACAGAAAGAATGAAAGACTTGGGGAAAAACTCCTTATGAGTTGTGTTGACTTTGTTTATGTCAACACAGCATCTTGTCCCGGGATTCCTTCTACAGGGTAAAGTTAAGTCAGTCACAGATTTGCAGAAGGTATCTAAGGCAGAAGGGGAGCTGCAGCTGGATTCATACTCCAAAGGCAGAGCTGGATGCTATTGAGGCTCCTGCCTTGACTCTGAGCTCTACTGGCTTTCTGTGTACCCTCTGGTGTCCTTCTTGAGTACTCATCTTTCCCTTTTTGTTAATCCAAATTCTGAGTCAAGTATCTGGGCTTTGCAGTGAAAGCTGCAAACCTATATTATAGTTTGTTTGCCTCCTGTAGCTGATGAGAAATAGGTGGTACCTTGGTTTACAAACTTAATTTGTTCTATGATTTTGAAAAAATGGCCATATTTGGGTTTGTGTGGGAGAGATGGCCATGGTCGTGTTTGTCACCTGAAGCAGAGTTTGCAAACAGAAACAACATTTGGCCAAATGCTTCTCTTAATGAACCAAGTTGTTTGCCAACAAAAGCGTTTGTGAGCCAAGGTACCACTGTGTGTGTTCCAGTTTGTCCTTGTATTTCCCTACTTTTTGTTTCTTTCCTTCTTGATTCCCTGCCTTCTGATTTCTGTCCCAACAATTCTTGCAGAAGCAGCAGTCCCATACAAACTACCTAATCAGCTCCCATGATTGCTGGCCAAATCTCTTTTATAAATCTCTCTTTATGGCACGTACATGGTGGTTTTACCTCTCTTATGAAACACTAATGAATACAGAATACCAGCTGAAATAGAGCTGCTAGAATAATGTTAGTACTGGGAAAAACAGACCTAAGGCAACAAAACAAAACAAAACAGAAAGACCAGTATATAATGATACAAGGAACTATTCTCCTGGGAGCCAGAACAAGCCTGGAGCTGTACTGAATAACAGTCTCTGATTACACAAAGCAGAAACTATCAGAATGATAAGGAGAAATCAAACTCTAGTATTGGAGAGTCATATCTCTCAACATATCAGATGGAGCAGCATAAGCTTATTAATGCCGTGGAAGATTGAAACACCACAATGGACTAGTCTAATGGATGCTTATAGAACTCTGCACTCATCAGTTGAAAAGTACACATTTTCAAAATTACTTTGAATGTTAACAGAAATGGATAACCCTGTAGTCTACAACATAAACTGCAGCGAATGCTATAGAGGTAGTATCATACATGTCAAAGAGATAGCCAGGCTGTCCATACCTTCACTAACTGACCTCTTACCTACCTTTCCTGCCTGATACTAAGATACAACCTCTATTTTTTTATTTTGAATATTTATTGATACATTATATATCCATATCATGATCATACTCAACATTCAGAATTTGTACCAGTATATGACACGACTTCTCATTTTTCCCCATTCCCTTACCCATCCCACAACTCCCCACCCGCTATATACATAAGCTTTGTTTCCATAATATTATTTTTCCCCTCATTACTTACCCTTACACCTCATTTCCTTTTGGATATTTTCTATTTCATAATTTCTTCTATATATTCTAGAACTCATTTACATTTTCATGTGCTCACTTTGATACAACTTCTATTAATGTTATTTATATGTATCTAAAAGGTAGCTACTTTTTACTAGTTTTATTTTTAGACCACATGGTCTGATATTTCTGTAGGCTTATTTAAACTTCTAGCCTTGTGGTGGATAAGCTACATGTTGTTTATCAAACATCTTTATTTTTTTCTGATTAGCAAAGGGGTAGTGAATTAGAAAACTTGAAAAACTGATAAACCATTATAAGATTAATGCAGACAATAGTTATGATATATTTTGTTTTGTTTTTTATGTGCTTTTTATTCTGTTAGGAAATTTATACAGCCTATAAACAGTTTTATAGCATAACAGTCTTTGCTTAAGTGAATTGGAGTTAAAGAAAAGGGCAGTCCTAAGAGAAAGTAAAGTAAATATTGACTTTAAGGAGATTTTTTAAAAAAAATAACAGCTTTATTAAGATCTGACTTATATACCATATAATTCACCCAATTAAAATATACAATTAAATGCTTTTTAGTTTATTCACAGTTCTTTAACCATCACAAGAGTCAACTATAACATATTTTCATTAACCTTCAACCCACTTCAGTCTAGCTTTCCCCTGCTAGACAACCACTAGTCTACTTTTATCAGTATGGATTTGCCTGTTGTGGCCATTTCATACAAACGGAGGTCTATCATATATGTTTGTTTTTGTGTGCATGGTTGTCTTTTCTTGGTTGACATAATGTTTTTCAGATTCGTCCGTAGGTGGCATGGGTTAGTACTTCATTTTCTTCTTTCTTTTTTGCCAAGTATTCTGTTATGTGAATGTAGTAATGTTATTTATCTGCTTATCAGTTGATGATTTTTCGATTCTTTCTGCATTTTTTGTTGGTATTGTTTTGGTACCAGGACTCAAACTCAGGACTTCGGGCTTGCCAGGTGGGCACTGTGTCCCTAAGCTGCATCCCTGGCTCTTTGTTCTGCTTTTTGGCCATTATGAATAATGTTGTTATAAATATTCCTGAACCAGTTTTTGTGTGGGCATGCTTTTACTATTCTGGGTATATAAGTTGTAGTAGAATTGCTGATCATGTGGTGACTATGCTTTGCTGAATCTTTGAAGGAATTGGTGATATGTTTGCAAAGTCTGTCTTTTTATATTCCCACTGGCAGTGAGTGTTCCATGTTCCCCACACCTTATCACCACGTTTGTTATAGCTTAATTACAGCTATCTAGTGGCTATTTATTGGTAAATTATAGTTCTGATTTACATTTTCCTAGTAGCTAATGATTTCTAGCATCTTTTCATATTCTTATTCATCATTTATTTATTTATTTAGGGACTGAGGATTCAGCCTAAGGCCTTCACACCAAGCTACATCTCCATTTCTTTTATCATTTTATTTATTTAAGTTTTATTTATTTATTTCTTTTTAGGTTTTTTTTGAAACCAGGTATCTCTTTGTAGTTCAAGCTAGCCCTGAATTCACTGTGTAGTCCAGGCTATCCTCAAACTCACAGCAATCCTCCTGCCTCTCCCTCTGGAGTGGCTGGGATTACAGGCATAGGGTACCACACCCTGCATTGTGATATGAGGTACTGGGAATTGAACTCAGGACTTTGCATTTGCCAGGCAGACTCTGGAATCATTGAGCTAAATCCCTGGCCTTATTTTATCTTATTTTTTGACAGAGGGTCTTGCTAAATTACCTAAGCTGACCTATAAATTTTAATCCTTCTGGTTTGGGCTTCCAGAGTCTTAGAATTATGGACGTGTTTCTCCATATGCCCAGCTCCTAATTTTTTTTTTTTAAATTTTAATTTTATTTATTTATTTTTTGGAATACGATCTTGCTTTTTTTGTAGTTCAGACTGGCCCTGAACTCACTATGTAGCCCCCAGGTGCCTTGAAATCACAGCAGTCCTCCTGCCTCTGCCTCCTGAGTGCTGGGATTATAGGTATGAGCTATCATGCCTGGCTAAATTAGTTTTTCTTAATTTTATCTTCAGTTAGCTCATTGCTGATTTACGAAATTGATCTTGTATCATTTGACTTTGCTAAAAGTTTTTTGCTGGAATCTTTGGGTTATATAAAATCATCACATTTATACTTATCTGTCTTCCTTTCTAATCTATATGCCTTGCGAACCCCCATGCCTCACACTTAGAGAGCAGATATCCTTGTTCTTGATCTTGAGAAAATGCTTATTCTGTCACCTCTCAGTGCGACGTTATCTGTGAATTTTCAAAGATGCCCTTTGTAATGTAGAAATTGCCTTCAGTTTCTAGTTTAGTCAGTGATTTTATTTTTAACAAATTATATTCTTAATACTTCCCAGCTCTTCTTATGGAGCCAGTACTATCTTGCAGCCTACAACAAAATTTGTTTACAGGTAATAAGAGACAATAAAAGATATTGTACTATTCTTTTTAGGGGATTGTAGTTTTCTCTTCAGGTGATATTGTGCTTTTCTTTTGCTGGTTTTGGTATTAAGATAGTGATGGCTTGCTAAGAAGAGTTGGAAAGTGTTAAGATAATTTGTTTAAAAATTATTTTAGGGGCTAGGGCTGTAGCTCCGTGGTAATGTGTTTTTCTAGCATAATGAGGCCCTGCATTTGATCGCTAGTTCTAAAAAAGGAAAAGGAAAGGCTATTTTAAAGAAATGCAGTGAGATTATTTCATTTTGGTTGATAAAAATGTATTAGGTTGAGTGTAGAAAATACAGGAGAAATGAAACTTGGGAGGAAATAGTCTCAATTTTAAAGAAAAGCAAGTCTCTTTTCATACAGTAATTTGAATTGTTGAAATTTTGATGCTTGACAGGGAAATTATCTTTTCCAGCCGTTTTTGATATTTTTGCAGTTCATATATGTTTGTGTCACATAAAACTGTATGCTTTCCTATTGCCGTGAAGTAAATTTAAGTAATCAGTTGTATACTCTGAGGTACATTATAATCTGAGATTTTGTTTTAAATGAAACAATGGTTTCAGTATATTTGGAAAGCCCAAATTAACTCTGGATTCCCAAATAAAGCTGCTTTCACGATTTACTGAAGTTTTTAAAGTGATGGGACTAACAAAATTGTGAAGTAGATAGTAATTTTTGGATAGCAGATTGTAACAAATAGTAGTTCCATTTATTTTATTTATTTTTTTGAGACAGGGTCTCGCTTTGTAGTTCAGGCTGGCCCTGAGCTCAGCCTCCAACTCACATCACAGCAATCCTCCTGTCTCTTCCTCTGAGTGCTGGGATTACAGGTGTGAGCCACCGCGCTGGGCACTATGGTATGTGGTACTGGTTGCTGCTGGGCGTGAGTCTCCACACCCAGTATTGTATGTGGTTACCGGGGATCAAACCCAGGCCCTTGCGTTTGGAAGACAGGCGCCAGATCCACTGAGCTAAATCCCTGGCCCAGTAGTTCCTTTTATAAGCTGTAGACTACTTTCAGAATCTAAGAAAATTGGTAGCCATCACATGGACATCTTGCATATACTTTCTGGGGATTTTCATTCTTTCCATCCATGAACTAAAAATAAAACTCTAGGGTTATAGTTCCACCCAGAAATTGACTTAAACTGCGATTTAAAAACAATTTACATGTATCTTTCAAAACACTTTTAAATCTTTAATTATTTAGTTTTGTTCTGATATTAGTGTTTATTATATGCAATTAGTTTTGGGTGTTTTCATTAAAGTATAACAAATGATGTGTAAAGGTTTTGTTATAAATAGTGTAAATAATGTCCTAATGCCAGCTCTTGCCGCTCTCATATTAACTTTTCTTTTCTTGGTGCCAGGGTCCAAACCTAGGCATTGTGCTTTGTAAGCATGCTCTAAGCAGCACCCCATTCCCTGTCTTCACTTTATTGTTGCATATTACATTGGTGAGCTTTGACTATATTTTTATTTTTGAGATAGAGTCTTGCTTTATAGTTCAGGCTGGTCCTCAGCTCACTATATAGCCTACTTGAGCCTCGAACTCACAGCAATCCTCCTGCCTCTGCTTTCCAAATGCTGGGCTTACAGGTGTGAGTCACCACGTTTGGCACTGTGGTATGTGACACTGATTGCTGGTGGGCATGAGTCACTACACTCAGCATTGTTGTGTGTGGTTACCAGGGATGAACTGGGGACCTTGTACTTGCAAGGCAGGTGCTGGAACTACTGAGCTAAATCCCCTAGCCCTAAACTGTATTTTTTTTTTTTTTAGGTTTTTTGAGACAGGGTCTCGCTTTTGTGGTTTAGGCTGGCCCTGAGCTCAGCCTCAAACTCACATCACAATCCTCCTGCCTCTGCCTCCCGAGTGCTGGGATTACAGGCGTGAGCCACCACGCCCGGCACTGTGGTATGTGGTACTGGTTGCTGCTGGGTGTGGGTCTCCACACCCA
>PVIR01035374.1:0-16515 GCA_004026965.1 Petromus typicus | reverse complement strand
TTTGTTTCCATTTTTTAATTACAATCACAATTTTTTCTTTGCCTTCATTACTTACCTCTACCCCATTTCCTTTGAATAGTTTGTGTTGTACAATACCAAACAAGCATTTTAGAACTCATTTACATTTTCAGTTTCTCATATCAGAGAAAAGATACGGTGTCTAAGCTAACAGGAAGTCCCTCTTTGTATTTTACTCCAAGGCATTCTGATCCCTCTTGAATTTTTGTTCCAGAATAGATGTATTTTATCTTATTTTCTTAACTGTTCTGTTATTTTTTCTGGTTTATCACCTCATATTGCTACATCTTCTGAGCAGTGATTTATTGTAAGCATTGCTGAACATTCACACATCTATAATACATGCCTTCATCATTTTTTTAAAAAAAAAACTAATATGGGAAATCTAAAGGAATAATAAGAACATGTCTCCACCTGAATTCCACTTATGATTTACAAATTGAAGACTTGTTGTAACATTGAAATTGGAGGGATAAGTAATAAAACCTCTTCAGAAATGTCTATAGGAAAATGACTAAGAGAAAATATTGATAGCCGTTATTTTCTTAGTTGTGTCACAAGAGCTGTGCTTCTTAGCAATCACAGCAACACCACCTTGTTAATTAACATTTGCATAAGGGAAAAAGACAAAGGCTGATCCACTGCCAAAGGCTGTGCATGGCACCGTCCACTGAACTGAAAGGCTGAATTCTCCGATGCGATAGTGTCACTTTCTCTCTGGGGTAGAGTGTAAGTAGTCTATCTTCCTTAGTTGACAATGAGAAACTTTACAATTTCTAGGTACAAACTGCAGCCAAAAGTATAAAATCAGCATCAAACATCATGTGGGACTTGCATTTGCATTCCATTTGTTTTTTAATAAAATAACAAGTATGTTTCAGCCTGACCACACGGCAATATATGGATGTGGTAATACTGAATTTCTGCAAATAAGTTTTGGCCTGCTGTGAATGGGTCAGTCACGATTCAGACAGGCAGACCTTTTTCTTGAAATAGTAGATTATAGTGATGGTGACATTAAAGCGAGGATTGATTAAAAAAAGAGAGAGACCTAATAAGGCTAACCATATTGTCAGAATTCCTGGCTACCCAAATCCTAAATATTCGAATACAGATTCCAGAAAATGACAGCTCCTTCCAAAATCTAACAGAGACAGCAGCTTGCCTGTCACCTCCAGGCTTATGTCACTGGCTTTTCTACTGAATGCCTGCGAGGCAGTTTGAAAGTGACCGGATCGGTGTGTTTCTTCTTCGTGAGTATTGCAGGACTCTTGTGAGTCTTACAGATGCATTTATTACATTTCCAGAACTTTAGTCCTTGCTTAGTGAATGAGGGATTTGTTGCTGTATGTAGTAGGGTTCATGGGGAGAAATGGATCTAATGTAGATACTGTTAAAGTCACATCATAAAATGGTTAGGACCAGTTTGCAAGGCTGTGGTAATGACTTCTGTGCCTGTGGTGTTGGTTGTTATTTTTCTTTTCTCTATGTAATCCTCCATCTCTTCCTTGCTTTCTTAAAATTTGCTTATTCCCACAGCTACCGCACAGTTTCTCTTTTTGCTTTGGAAAAAAATTCTACTTTTTATGTGTAACACGTTGTGTGCTGATCAGTAGCACTAGCTCATTTAAAGTATATGCTGATTATTCTTAAGTGAGTTTTCAAACAATGTGAGTTTCCATCTTTGATGCTGTCGTGAGGCTCACTGAACTCTACTTTTAGAGATCACACAACTTCTACTTCAGATGTTGGGTATTGATTTTCCCCTTTCCTTTATCTTAGCCTGCTCTCAGAACTGAGGATCTGCTTATTTTATCTTTTTTTATGTCTTGATAAATTTTTAACAGGTTGCTCGATGTGTAATTATTTCTTTCTCTTGTAAAGAACCATGTTTGTGAAGGAATAAATATTGAGAGAGAGAGAGACAGACAGACAGACAGAGACAAAGACAGAGATGGTCAGAGACAGAGACAAGAAAGTCTGAAAGACCGAGAGAATATTTATTTTGCCTAAAATAAATTCAGAGTTAACCAAAAGTTTTGAACAGTGATTTTCTATGCATCTTTCCACAAATTCTAAAAGTATTCTAGGAGATGTATTTTAATTGCCTCAAGACTAATTTTATAAGTGAACAAATAGACACTAAGAAATATTACATGAGCATCTTGCATTCCCAGGACCACTGAGTGGTGTGAATGAGTCAGGAGAGGCTGGGCTGCCCTGTGGGGTGGTCAGAGGAAGCCCCGGCTCAGTCCCGCGCGGTGTGAGGTAGGCTGCGCGGCCCTCTCAGCTTCCGGTTGTGCTTCTCAAGCACGTAGTCGTACCGTGAAGATGCCTCAGTGGCCACAGGGGAAAGTGGCTGAGGCACACAGGGACTTACTCTATGAGGTGAAGCAGTGCCCTTCCCGTCCCTTTGGTCCAGCCCAGAATGACTCCCACTGCTCTACCCTGGTCCCAGAGGGGCCTGGGCATGAGAACAACTCAACAAGCATGATGTCTTTCCATCCTGTAGTGAAACCATTGAATTCAGATTATTAACATTTCACATGCATCATTCACATTCACATTCACATTTTCCTAGCATCACATACCCTCTTCCTCTGATAGTTTCCATTTAAATCATAGTTAAATTATTTTTTCAGGGTTCTTTTAACAAAGGAAAACAAAGGTTTATATTAGGAATAAACAAAAATGCTATAAAAGAGTATGCAATGCTAATACATGAGAGATTTTGTGCAATATTTATTTTATTAGCTAACGTCTAAGATATATGATTTTCCTTATATGTCTCCACACACATACTTAAATGTACCATAATTTATCCAAATACTTGTCTGTTGTTGCCAATTTAATGTTTTTATGGTTTTGATGATTGCAAAGAACATTATTATTGGGCTTCTTTTCTACTTTAACTTAATTTCAGAAAATTTACTTCAGATAGATTTTGTAGACAAGAATTACTGAGTTAAAGGACAATAGCAACTTTGAAGTTCTTTATAAACATTAAAAATTTGTTTATCTTAAATATCAGTCTTCATTTTGAGGTATGCATAAGAATATATCTATCACTTTTTCTTTTTATTTTACATCTACTTCATTTTTTAAAAAGTAGCCTCAGTTCTTGTTCCTTTATAACTGAACACTTATTTTTATCATTTAATGAGGCAAAATAACAGCACTTTCTTTTTCATTGCTTGGATTTATTCACATCAAGGTATGATTTCAAAATTGTACTTGTGATCATATAAATTCTGTGCCTGTTTTAGGGACTGGTGGTAGTGTTGGACCTCTTTATTCTCCTTCCTTCCTCCATTCACATCAGTCATTAAGAAAACAATCTCACAGACAGATTTCACCTGATATTATTTTGTGGATTAAATTCCAGATGCAGAGAAGGGAGAAATGGAGGGACCTTAGTGGTAAGGACATGAAGATATAAGAAGGGTATTTTTGTAATGACAGTTATTAGACCTTTGATTAAGAAAGAAAGAGTAAATTAATTGTACTCAAATTTATACATGGGAACATTGTTTAAAATACTAACAAGTTTGCTTGCAAGCTATAACTTAGCTGTTGAATTCTCATATATTCGGAAGTGACATCTAAGTTTTAATACCTTTAAAGACTATCAACAATAGTAGCATTAAAAAAAATCCTTTTTAGATATGAGAACTAAAAAATAACACTTTCCTAGTTACCAAAGAAACATAATGGATAATTAATACTCTAGGAAAATAAAAAGAAATCTATTATTAAGCAGAAATCTATTAGTAAGAAGCTAATGAGGTAATTTTATCATTCCTGTCTACATTCCATATCAGTTTACTTACATAGACTCTTAAGGTATAATTGAATTTTCCCTTATGGGGTAAAAGCTGTGGTGTGTCTTTAGCTTTAAATCCAATATATTTCTTTACTATAGTTAATGAGGCAGTAAGTGAAGTTGAGAGGAAGCAGTTAGACAATTGAATTCCGTACACACTTAGAGGATGAAAAGTGACGGCTTGCTTTTTCTCCTGCTGGTGCCTTGTTATCATGTCCAGGTGCAGAACAAAGAATCTTTTCCTTTGGGGGAGATTGTTGTACATGGTAATTTGTTCCTGGAGTAGCAGATCACAAAAAGAAACAAGTGAGTTGCATCTGTCTTATTACTGCCATAGAGTAATGTGACTTGCCAATAGCCAAGCAAATTAAACAACACACTCTGAAAGCGTGTTCAATTGAAATCGGTTTGGCTTGAACCATTTCTCACCATTAGTGTAAAGTCTAGCCTCCAACTACCCTCATCCATAGTAACCTGAAACCTAGCTTATTGTGCAGACAAATTGCTGTTTGATTTATCCTCATAACTTATCTTTTGGCCAAGCAACTGTGTTTCAGGCAATCACAACAGTGAAGCTTCAGCTAATTACTATATCACAGACATATAAATGAAAGTACCTATTCACATTATGTGCATGTAAGACAAATAGCTGCTTTGACAACCAAGGTGTATCCCATGCCACTTCCTTTTGTCTGTCTGTGAATGAAATCTCTCTGTGTACGATTATGGTGAGATGGCGCATTCTGAATACCTTTGGTCTCACGTGCTCTGCAGTTCTAGAACATTTTTTCTCATTCAAGTTAATTTTGTGAAATAGAAGTAGTGTTGGCTATAAGTTACAGTTAGACTCTTTCAATAATAACAGGCCTCTTCCTTCACAAAGAGTTAATGTTTATTCAAGAATTCCAAGGAAAGTATGTAAAGGCATCAGCTACATTGTTCAGTTTTTCAGGAGAGAAGGGACAAAGAAGGATGGAAAGGAGAGAGGAAGTTGTCTCTGCTTTGTCCTCCAGACACGTACAGCTGATGGAAGAGTCATAGCTAACTGATTTTGTCAAGTTGAATAAGAAACTTCCCCCTCAGTTGGATCAGCACAGCTCTGTGTGTGGCTGAGAGAATTTACTGCAGACAGAGGGCCACCTGGGTATGAACAAGATTAACACCTGAATGGAGTAAAAGGGAAATGAAGAAGGCAGGTTCTCTTCTGTTTCCTCAGAGGAGCTCTGGTCCTCACCTTTGCCTTGGAAGTAATCTCTTGTCTTCTAGCAGATTCTTCAGCCTCTGATACAGCCCCACATGGGGACACTCCAATAAGCTCTGGGCCTCTGACCTTGACTGGACCTTTCCAGTCTTTTGCATGTAGATTACTCTTTTGCACTATTCTACACTGGATTCCGTGGGTGGCCATTGTCAACCTATCTTGTAAATGTTTATATATTTATATATCTGGTATTAAATATGTTTCTTTGGTAAGCACTAACGGACCGAGGAAGGGAGATGACAAATGCACAGTGTGTATTAGAAAATTAGATATTTACAAATTATATGTGCTCATTTACAAGTATTTATTATATATCAACTATCTTCCAAATGAAGTTTGAGTCCGAGGAAAATAATACTGAACTAGGTAGAAAATCAAGCTTACATTTTACCAGACAAGAGACAAAATACACCAAGATGGAACCAACTGCAGGAGGTGGTGAGCCTTGAAGCGATTGAGATAAGCAGAGACTGTGGCATAAGATGTGTGTAGGATTTTTAAAAATATGGTTGGCTTTGCAAGTGCTCTCCCAGTAAGAAATGGCTTTTTAAAAGAGATGTGGGAGATTAAATAAAAAGTCTTAAATCATTTAAAGATCAGGTTGAAGAATGACCCAGGCAGAGACAAGAGAAACAGCAAGGTTAAAGACACAAACATACAAACAAAGTTTAGGAATCACAACAAGTTGAGAAGAAGAAAGGAAGTAGATTGCAAGGCTAGAGTGTGAGGAAGGGAGGAGCTGTGATAGACACCATCAGAAATGATGGTGATGGTCTCCGCTACCGCGTTCCCCAGTCACTTTAGATAATACGTCATGTCACACTCAAATGCTTGCGCTTTATGACCTGAGGTATTAGAATAATAATGTTATATTTCTTCTATAAAACTGTTCCCTTCCTTATTGATTTTTGTGCACAGAGATCATCACGGTGTTATGATGATTTCCATCTAGTGCTAACTCATCCTTTCTGGTTTGCTGAACAATCAATACTCTTTGTCTAGAAAGCAGGAGCCATCTTTATTTCACTTATCTCTTCTTGGGACGGATGAGGGGAAGGATCAGTCTTTCATTGGAAAACAAATGACTGTGAAAGTACTAGTCTCAACAGCATGTTTGTTGAGTACCTACTAGCAAACTACATTGTTTATTCTGAAGGAGTCATTTCTGCTCTCAGCCAAAGCTGTGGAACAGTCTGGCGTTTGAAATTGCACAGCGAGCCAGCTGCCTTTCCGGAAGGCAGAGCCGAGTCCCGAGGCAACCCTGCCCTGCATTTGCAGCAGCGTGGTGCCCTGTGAATCTATGAACCAGGCATTGATTTGCCTACTTCTGCTCTAGCTTTTCTTCTAAAATACACATTTTGAAACAAAAATGATTTTACACAGTACAGATATTTTACACAATACAAGTTTTTCCCACTTTCCTAGCCCTACATTTGCTGATGAACTATATACATGTGGTATGAGATAAAAACTGAAGTGTTTTCCTTAATAATCCAAGCGTCATTAGAATTAACTTTATATAACCATTCTCATTCATTTTATAAATGTTTACTGTTTTTTTTTTTTTTTACATTCTGTCCCACTTGTTTATCTTTGCTTGGCATTAAATAGCACAATAAATGTGTTTCTTAAATACGCCAGATTTTAAAAATACAGATGTGTTTGTCCGAGAAATGGTGAGAAGGCTTCCTTTAAAAGCACCGTCAGGATGGTAGTCGCCCCCCCCCCAAACAGTTTCAGTTTCCTCTTGAAATACAAGTGAATATATTCAAATGTATAGAACTGAAAATTGGAACAAAGGCAGCTCACTGCCAAAATTGTACAGACCTTGCCCTCACTTCAGAGCTGAGTGAAGAACTGCACTGAAGTGGGCCTGCAGCCCACAGGTGATCACTTTGCTTGATATCATAGTATTAAGGATAACTTTTATCACTCTCTTTCCTCATCTTGTTTTGTCTAGAATTAAAGTTATTTGTACACAGAAATAGGAGCAGTCATCAGACGCATTGCCCCTAGGGATATAGGGTATGCAATGGAAATTGGTTCAGGGATAGTAGAAATTAACGCTAAAGCAACAGCATAAATCTCTAGGTAAAAGTTTTAATTTCAAAAGAAGAGAGAATGACCAAAGGGCTTTGGCTTGAACAGCAAAGTGAAGCACAGACTTGATGTCAGGCTGACTTTTCACAGAAGAACTCGACTAACTTTGCACCATTTTCGTGGGCTGTAGTCACTTTCCATTAGTTAGGAATGCAGCATTTTTGAAGAGATTTTTCCTTATGTTTTAGGGGATCTGTTCCTAGAGTAAGAAAGATATAGATCACCAGCTATTTTGACATTGGGGACTTCACAATATCCTCCCACTGTACCCAGTTATAGTTCCTTTGGTACTTGAGACATGAGCGTAAAGTGTAAAGGAATAATCACTCCACAGATGGTTAACAAGGAAGGATGTGAAAAGGACATATGTTCACCTTCAGTGGGAAATGGATTAAGGGGTGGGGCTCTAGAAGCCTCTGACATCCCACCTCATGAGGGGATCCGTCATGTTTCAGTATTGCATAGTCAGTAGCATGCACTTTCTTTAAAGTCAGACAGAGGAAAACATCTTCCAGTGCTAATCTCTTACTCTGTGTAATTACATTTTAACAACTGTGAAGCAGATACATTGGACCCTCGAGTTACAACCAGCCTGACATATGAAAACCTTGGATTATGACTGAAATTTTAGTTTTGCCAGTTGCTTGTGCTTCCAGTTGGCCTCAGATACAGTTTTGAGCCTTAAAGTGTTTTTCAAGGAAGATAACAATATCCTTCTTGTGGGAAGCTAGTTAAGAAATCCTGGGCCAATGTCTCTCTAAGGTCACTGAGATCTGTCTATGTACAGCAGACAGACTTTGAAGGCTGTGTAGAGGAGCCGGAGCCTTCAGTTGATCAACTGAAGTTACAACCATCCCTGGCTAATGAACTGAGTTCATAAGTCTGTCAGACAAAAATATGGAAGGGGCTCACTGAGTGACATATTAAGTCTTGAGTGGCATAATCCTTATACTCAGATCCTGAGTATGTAAGTAGAGAGAGAATGAACTTCTGTGTAGTACTAATAATAGTTTTGGGATATTCATCTGCTTATCTCTAGCATTAATTTAGTTCCAACTTCAGCAGATCCACACTACAGAAAAAATTAAAGAATGAGAAGTTAGCAAGGACTCTAGTGTATTAGTTAACTTTCACATTCCTGGACAAAATACTGACATCTGCAGTGTAAAGGAAGAGAGGTTTAATTTGGGTCATAGTTTAATGGAATTCATTCCTTGGTCACCTGGCTGCAAGCAGAGATCTCATGGTGGAAAAGTGTGGCAGAGAAATGCTGCTTTGTTCATGACGTCCAGGAAGCAGAGGAGGGAAGAATCCTAGAGATGGAGGGACCAGGAAGCAGACATAGCACCCCAGGTCACGTCTGCATGACCTATCCAAAAGCACAAAGGATGATCCACCATTCTCTGGGGCAGACCTTATAGCCAGTCAAATTGACTCCATTTTAACTGCCACTTGTATTCATGCCTAACCAAAATACTCAGAGACAGAAAAATAGTCATGTACTCTCATGTTTTTTGTTTAGAGATAAACACTGAGTTTCATTATCTCTTAAAGGATGAGTAAACAATCATTGACACAGACATCATGAGTTCTACAGAAACAGTATAGAAGACATAACAAACAAAATCAGATGATAGATAACCCAAATAGGCATTTCTAGTATTAAAAAATGATAATTTAGATGGTGCTAGGGCAGAAATAGATATTGAGAAAACAAGCTGAAATTAAACTCAACAAGATAAGGTGAAAAGAGAAAACAGAAAGAAAAGGAAGTATTAGGATAAAGAAAGCCTCTAAATGGGATTGCAGGATACTAATCTGCATTTGAGGTGGGAAAGATTAAAATCGACATTATAGACAGTGAAGGACAAGATAGACAAAGTTGTCCCTGAGAAGCAAGGAAAAGGACAAAGAGATACAGTGTTGGTGAAATGGCCAAGAAGCATGGAGATTAGAGATTGTATTTACATGAATTTTATTAAAACATGAAGTCAAAGATATGAAGAGAATATTCATTGTGTATTTAAATTTATTTCTGAGATACTATTCTGGAGTCTGCAGTTACAGATGTAAAGGATATGGAGAAATTTTGTTTGTCATGACAAGGGGGACAGAAAATAAATTATGAGAAGATCAAAAGCATGAATTTTCATGGTATGATGTTGTGAGTGGACTATCAAGTGAGTGAGATCGGGGTATGTCTCTCAAGGTCACTTAAGTTTGGAAAGTTGGGAAAAGCCTTTTGGAGAAGATGGATTTCCAGCTCTGCAGCAGGAGCAGCGTGCAGAAAAAAATGTGGGGCACAAATATTGAGGTGCTTCTTGGGAAGAGCCAAGTCTTTGGAAAATAACATAGAGGACCTCTGGGAATAAGCTAGTGAATGAATTGTAATACCCTAAAGATCAATAGAAGGGTAACAGGACTGAGGGGAAAGCAATGTTGAGACAAAACATGTAAGAAATACTGGGCTAGTAAAACACCAAACCTTGGCTCTCTCTCGTTTTCTCTCTTTGCCTCCTGGCTGAAATGAGGTGAACAGGCTCCTAAATTATGTGCTTCCGGTGGCTTTGCCACAAGCATAAAGACAATTGGGACAAGTGGACTGACGTATACAATAAAATACGTTTTCCCTGTGTATAATTCGATAATTGAAATACGTTGTCATAGTCATAGAAGGCTAAGTAGCATAAAAGAACTCATGTTTTTGCTTAAATGCCAGATGGATGGTCAAAAATGAATGCTAGATTACAGGAAGCTTGTGCGTGGGTGTGTTTTTGTGTTGCTGAGAACACTAGGAGTTCTATTAAATTTAAAATTCCTGTTGAGATTGATATGCATGTTAGATATCAAAGTGAAGGCAGTGCCTAAACTATTACACATATGTTTTTAGTGTTCAAAGAATCATTGTGAACTATAGATATAGATGCATGAGACATTATTAGATAAATATCTAGGCAAGAAAAATACAGAATCTACAAAGAAGTAAAGCTTAGGCTGCACTGAGTTTATATATTTAGCTGACAGAAACTAACAGAAATATCTATATAGTATGGAAGGGAAAGTTAAATTGTGAGCCAATATCTGATAGTACATCAAATTGTTTGTCATATATGAAGACAGGGACAAGCAATTTCAGATATGTACATAATCTGAAAGTACACTTATCAACCTCTACATTTTAATACAGGAACTTAAAGGCATGCTTAAAGATTGTTGAGAATGAGTCAAAATTTAATATATATGCACAATGAAGTTCTAAGCTTATATTTCCTTTCTAAGAAGATACTCTAAGCAAACAAAATATGTATGCAAATGTACACATAAAAATATTCATTGTAGAATTTTGGTTAATAATGAAAATTGCACTCCATATGGTAAAATACTAGGAAATCAGGGAAATATGTTTATGAATGATTTAAATTACATAGGAAAATGACTATAAAAGTTAATTTAGTGAAAAAATGCAAGATGTCAAATCATAGATGGAGTATCATATTTGTCATACATGTAGGGAAATATTCAGGAGGAGAAAATTGAGATATTACTAACGTTTGGCTCTGGGAAGTATAATTATTGTTCTCCAATTTTAATGCTTTTTTTACTTTGGAAGATTTATAAATTAATAGTATTTTTCTAAATAAAATGCTATATTAAATGTTTGGAAGTTTAGATGGCAAATATAAAGTTAATGGAGAAGCTGGGGATAGTAGCACACATCTGTAATCTCAGTACTTAGAAGTTGCACACATCTGTAATCTCAGTACTCAGGACTGAGGCAGGAGAATTGCTGCCAGTACAAGTCCAGACTGGACTACATGGTGAGTTCAAGGCCAGCCTGAAATGTGCAGCAAGACGCTATCTCAAAAACAAACAAGCAAAAAAGTAAATTTAACATGGAAACATATATGATCAAATGAATAAACAGAATAAAAATTCAACAAATAATACCTACCCATATATATGACATAAGTAAATATACACACTTGAACAATTTTAAAGAAATACAAAAAATATATAGTCATCAGCATTAGTAAGTCAGAATACTGTGGATTTCATGTTGCTTTTGAGCAGAGAAGTAAACACAAAATTCCCAGTGCATGCATCGGAACAACCCGTGGAGTTGCACATTTATGACTGCAGAAATGGGTGAGGAAATGGAGAGTTAAATGGGTCACAGATAGTGAAAATGAAAGGGGTAGAAATACACATAAAATAATCGCAGGAACAAGTCCAACACTCAGAGCCAATATACTGAACACAGATTAAGGATTAGTAGTTTGTAATAGTGCTTCACACAAGCAACCAATACAAGAGGAACTGGAGATAGAAGCCTGAGAAGCATCGCTATTAGGACAGGAGACATGAGGGTGATGGCAGAGACAGTGAGAGGAGAAGACAATAAGGTAAGAAATGACTAAAAATTATAGTAAAAAGTTGTTTAGGTAAGAATTGTATATTAATTTTAGCAATTTAAGTGATCAAATTAGATGAGTGAGGATATTTACATGGCTTATAAATAATACCTTCATTCAAAAATAATTTTTCACATATAAAAACTATAGCATGGAGGATATGGACAATCTTTTAACCAAGTAATTGAAATGAACATCATTTGCAAAGGACAAATGTATAGTGTGTGTCATGAAATCTAGTACTTTTAAGTATACAATATATCTAGTGTTATATCTTACATAAAAGTATATAACCTGATTCTAATTATGAAAAAATCTACACAGAAATTTGAATTAAGGGAGATATATAAAATAAATGTGCTTTATCCTGTAAGTATATCACTGCTATTGTTTTTAAAAATGAGGACAAGTGGAGAAAGGAAAGAAAAAAATTGTAGGTAAAAAGAAAAAATTGGAAACAAAGCTTATATATACAGGGGGTTGAGGGACTCGAGGGAGGACAGGGGAATTGGAAAAAATAAGAATGAAGGTATATCATGTATAAGTATGAATGTCTTATCGTTAATATGATCATCATGTATACCTAAAGTGTACTAATAAACTCAATTAAAAATAAAAATAAATTAAAAAATTTAAAATAAAAATTTTATAAACAAAAAAAATTTTAAAAATTTAAAAATAAAAATAAAATAAAATATAAATGAAGGTTTAAAAAACTGTACTAGTGTACAGGAGACAGCAAGATGCATCACTAAGTACAATGGATTTGGACCACTACTGAGCTAAAAGAACAAGTTCTATAAAAGGTATCATGGGAATAACAAGGAAATGGCATTGGGAGTAGACAGAGGTATTGTACCAAAGCTAACTTGGCATGCATGGTCCTCGGAGAAGAGCCATGGGAAGCAAAGGAGAGCAGAGTGGGTGTGACCGAGTGCTGGACTGAGTAAGTTCTCATGCCTATGTGTGCTCTGGTGTGTTCTGGAGCTATTTGTGGCTCTGGTGTGTTCCATCCTTTTCTTAGTAGCTTCCCAGAAGCTACTGAGCTTGAAAACCTGGAAGATGTGTAGCTAGAGCAGTTTCCTCTTCTTAGATGACATGAGCCAGTCATGGAAACATATTCCTGGAACTCCCCTGAATTCCAGCTTTGGGGATGACCAGAAAAAAAGGGAGCCTGTGCACAGTGGTGATCTGGCTGCTCCTCTGTGGTCGCCATAGTTTTTTTGTTTGTTTGTTTTGTTTTTTTGTCTTTTAGGTTTTTTTTTTTTTTTTTAGGTTTTTTGAGACAGGGTCTCACTTTGTGGTTCAGGCTGGCCCTGAGCTCAGCCTCCAACTCACATCACAGCAATCCTCCTGCCTCTGCCTCCCGAGTGCTGGGATTACAGGCATGAGCCACCACGCCCGGCACTGTGGTATGTGGTACTGGTTGCTGCTGGGCGTGAGTCTCCATGCCCAATATTGTATATGGTTACCGGGGAATCGAACCCAGGTTCCTGCGCTTGCAAGACAGGCGCCGGAACCACTGAGCTAACTCCCCGGTCCCGTCTTTTAGGTTTTTTGAGACAGGGTCTCACTTTGTGGTTCAGGCTGGTCCTGAGCTCAGCCTCAAACTCACATCATAGCAATCCTCCTGCCTCTGCCTCCCATGTGTTGGGATTACAGGCATGAACCACCATGCCCGGCACTGTGGTTTGTGGTACAGAATGCTGCTGGGGTGAGTCTCCATGCCCAGTGTGGTGTGTTGTTACCGGGGATCGAACCCAGGTACTTGCACTTGCAAGACTGGCACCAGAACCACTGAGCTAACTCCCTGGCCCTTGCCATAGTTTTTTGAGATACTTCTTGTTAAAACACAGGCCTTGTACAACACGAAACACATCAGTATGTCATGAATCAACAAGCGGATTACTTCATATGGAGGTTGACATTTTATTTCAATAGAAAGATATTTTATTATATATATTCAAACAAAAAAACCCTCCACATATCTGGCTTTTGAACTCTGTTGTTATGCATTCTTTAATTTCAGATGTGTTTGTTGAATTTTTATTTTGCCTATGCATTAGTTATGTAACTGAAGTAGATTCTGAATGTTCTGTGTTTGAATAATTTCCTTTCTTGCCATTTCTGATGTGCCCTCAGTGTGTCTTAGAAAATGACTCAGTGGCTCCTAACTGAGAAGGCTACACATGTTTTTCTCCCACACAGTCTGTCCAATATATGTCCTTCGGAGCTATCATTATCACATGTAAATTTGATCGTGTCATACTCATTTCAATTTTTAATAATTTCTCTCCTAAGAAGGATAAAGCCAGCTACTTTAGCATATTATAAAAGTTTTCTTCAGTCAGTACTGAATTATTTCTCCTTTTGAACAAATCTTGTTTCTGTGGATCTTGCTCAAGTTCTCCCTGCTGTTCAGTGTTATTTTCTTAAGCACTGAAAGAACTAATTCTTGCTCTGAATATTACTTTCTTCACCCACCAGTGTTAAGAACTCCCAGGTCTGTGATTTCATGGTCATTGTGCCTGGTCAAGCAATACTAGAGTTTACTTGTACTTCTCTCTCTTTCATCCTCATGGGGTGGGGGGTTATAGTGTAGGTACAATACTCTTCCTAGTGCTTTATGTGATATTTGGATCCTACCATAGTTTTAACAAATGTTTGCAAATACAATGGTTACATTTACTTTAGGTATCTAGAACCCAGTCAACTGGTGAAAAACTTAGAAGAGTGTGAGAAAGAACATTTCCTTGCAGCTTTCAGAAACAAGAACATATATTGCTCAGATAGTCTGAATATATGTAGTACCCATTACAAAGTTTCAAGTTCTACCTAATGACCCTCCATTAACAACACTCAAGATGATTTTGGAAACATTAAAAATGTTGAACAGAATCAGACATCTGGCTTGAAATAATTCCAGTGGGATATGGAGCGACAATCTCTTTGAAGTACGAATGTTTATGTAACACAGCAGAACTATCAAATGCCCTCTCAGCTGCCAAAGAGCCACTAGAGCCAAATATTAAGTAATGTGAAAGGAAAAAAAAATAAGGCTGCATTTCTCTCAGTGGAGCATAAACCAGAAACGAGTCTCATTTCACTGCGTTACACATCTTCAGTAGTGTTATCCTGTGTGCAAAACAGAGAGAAATGGACATTTTAACATTTCGCATTTCATACTTTAAGTCATAATACTTCCCCTTTGTCAGGCTTCAAAAATTCCCTTAATACCAACAGTGAACAACATAAAAACTGAGATTTAATTAGTAAATGTGTACCTTTTCTACTTTATTTTCCCTTTTTTCTGATAAGAATATCTGTGTGAATGCCTCAAATGATTAAATACACTTAATACTTTGGTAAGGATTCATAAGGAGTCTTTGCATGCAGAAGCATCCCTTGCATACATAATGATACTTATCTTTAGCAAGACACTTTTGATAAGCAAGGAGTGGTTAATGTATAGAAATTAAAAACATTACCAAGCCCTTTTATGCTTTCTTACTGTCTTCCCATATGTTACAGAATTTGAGTCATGAGTCCTTTCAGATTACATTATACATGGCCTAAATTTCTTTAAATTAGCTTTCATCTTATTTTCTTCCCCTTCTGTCTTTAAAATATTCAGTGCTGGAGAAAAGAGCTTTGAAATCACCTTCCTTTTTCAGTTTCCCAGAAAATTATACCTAATTCCTACTTTTATTTTCAAGATTGTCCAGCCAATCACTGCTTCTGCTGCATTATCAGATTCTTCCCAGTAGTGATTCTCCAGGAATCCAGGTGCTTCTGGGAAAAAGAGAGCTTGGATTATTAAATTTATTGCTCAAAATGTCAGTGTTTCATTAAGCATAAATGTCTTCTGTTCCCATCTCAGAAGACAGTTCTACTGCAACTATTATCTACCAACCCATGGAAGACAATTTTTTGATGGGTACTGTTCATGAAAAAATTTTCACTTCTACTTGGCAAACTCTTGACTCTTACTCTATTCTGGTCCTATCAGCTCTCAAGAGAAGCATTTTTCTCTTGGTTGTCTGTGGAAAGTTCATCAGTCCAAGGGCACAGAATCTACTCTTTTGATGACCTTATCTCCCCCTGGATTTGTGTCTCATAAATGTTATAGATATAGAACAGGATACTAATTTTTCCACCAGTTATGAAAGTGTGCTAAAAATTATTCTGTAGTCCTATGTTTCTTCCAAGAAAGCATTAAGACTTAATTGGTATTAGACCATTCAGCTGAACTTGTCAAAAGCCCTGTATTTCATGAAAATCAATCTGATATTGTTCTAAGGAATATAATAGAGACAACACACACAGATCCTCAGTTTCCCTCTATTTCAGTTACATAGAGATCCAGAGACATGCAAACTTAGAGTGCTTATATTATTCACTGTGAACACTTCAAAGATAACATTTTTCTCATCAAAGAACTAATTCTCTCTTTTCTAAAATAATCATCTAGTTATAGTTAAAGAAACACAATATTAGCCAACATGTGTTTTTTGCTCAGTGTGTGTATACTCAACACATCCTGATTGATGGTAAGTGTATTGTCAGCTTTCACACTGCTAGGAAGAAGTGCCTGACCCTTATGTCCTAAAGAGTGAGAATGTCATGTAGCTCATCATTTCAGAGTTTGTAGGCCATGGTTGGCTGGCTGAGAAATAGGAACATCATTGTAGAAGGTTGTAGAGAAACAGAGCTCCTCACTTCACTGCAACTGGGAAATGGAGCAAAAGGTAAGAGTCCTAGAGGGAGATAGACTCGCCAAAATGAATCCCTCCAGTAACCCAACTTGTAGTAGTACATCCACCTATGAACCTCAGTGGGGTAGTACACTATGACATAACATACTCACAATCTAATGACCTCCTCCTGAGGTTCTTAATCCA
>PVIR01035373.1:0-16459 GCA_004026965.1 Petromus typicus | reverse complement strand
TACTGTCTCATAGATCATTGATTCTCTTTTACCCATTGTTTCTACTTTTTATCCCTTTTGCATTGCAGGTAATTTTTATTATTAGGCTTTCAAATTAACTACTTTTTCCTGCATGTTATTATCTACTCTTAGTCTCATCATGTGAATTTTTCATTTCAGATATTATCTAAATAAATAGTACTTAGGTTTTCTTTATAGCTTTTTTCTCCCCATATCTATGATTTTCTTTAAACTTTATTATAGCCATTTTAAAGTCTCTATTTCATGTCTGCCTTTGTAAGCAGACATGCCTTTCTGTTTTTATTGATTGATTTTTTTTTCTTTTTAACTACAGAATTACAGTTTTATCTCTGATTGATTTTTTTTCTCCTGGTTATACATATCTAATAATTTTTATCAGATACAAGATATTTGGATTCTTACAGTATTGTACATCTAGGTTTTGCTATCTGCCTTTAAAAATGTTTTGTCAAGGAAGTTAAGTTTCTTATGATGAGTTTATTATGGGTAAGTCTCATTAACTTTATAAAAAGGCTCCAATGTGCTCTTTATTCTAGAACTAGGTTAGCCCTAACACTAAGGTTTTAGTCCTTTGGTATGTCTTACAGAATACTCTAGGTATTTGACAGATCTTTCCCTGTGGCTGGTCAGAACCTGAATATCTCTGAATTTTACAGATAAACAACTTTATATTTGCCAACAGAGTCAGAGAGGTCTCTGCACATATTTCTGCATTTATTTCTGTACCTAAGCCCTTCTTGATTCTCTACCCCAAATCTGAGCTGCCTTCAGGGTAAAGCTTCCCCTCCCCCTGGTCTCCTCCCCTTAGTGATGTCTTCCTGCCCTGGCAGAACAGAAGTTGCTCCTGGGTTAGCAGCCAGAATTGTGGCAGGAAGCACTTTGTTTCTCTTCTCCTAAGCCTTACAATCTCACATTGCCTTTTACTGAAGGACTAAAATTACTGTATTGTTCTACATATTGTTCTATGTGTTCTGTGTGGGAAGACACCTGTATTGGTATTTACTTCTGTGGGGCCCAAATTGGTTATTTACACACATAATGTTTTAGTTTATATTTTAAAATTCTAAGAGTAGTATACATGTACATAATAAAAGAGATTTCGCTCCTTCACTTCTTCAGCCACTTTTTGTGTCACTCAAAGCAGTAACCATTAAACCTGGCAGAGTGTCACACACCTGTAATAGCAGCCTTCTAGGAGACTAAGGCAGAGGACTGCACATTTGAGCCCAGTGTGGGTAATGTATATGTAAATCTATATATATGTTTGTACGCTGAGATATATACATAAATATTAACCTACATTTGAAACATACTCATATACTAAATTTAGATTTATATCTAAATCAAATCACACCAATAGAATTACTCTGTAGCATGCTATTTTTGTTGGTGATGTCTTTTGAGATCCTGCTGTTAAAATGCATGTAATAATTTACTCTGGTCTTGTGATATCAACCATGTCTTTGATGATTTTCTGCAAAACATTAAATAACTCTACTTTCCATTTTCATTAAGGCTTTCCTTCTACTTTTTTCTTCTTGTAAACTATATTTGAAAAACATTACACAGCAACTCTTCAAATGATAAACATTCCTGTATAAGAAACTCAAATATGTCAAATGACATGCGTTTTTATAACCTACCTTCCAAAGTTTCCTGAGGACTATAGTTATATTATTTCATAAGCATGTACATAAGCATGCCTATTATTTTAAAGAAATCATCAATGATTAATACAGTTTCATAGTTTTATAATTCTAGAGTAAATTAAAATTCTCTGATTTAGGTGTTGTGTTTCTAAAATCTATATCTGTTATCTACAATTTTAATTGTATAACCTGTTTACTGGCATACTTTGTAATATTCACTCAAATTTCCTTCCTGTCATTTTATAGCTTTGAAAGATCTTTTCTTTTTAGTCTTCATACTATTGCATTTTCTGTAATTACTAGTTTACTCATTTGCCTACTTAGGTTGCTTCCAAGTTTAAGGAATAATGAGTAAAATTATTAAAAGCCTATCTTATATGTTCTATCCTAAGTTTACTCCTCAAATTTGAGGGAGCATGATTGCTGAATTTTGTAAGTTTAGTTTGTTTTTAATTTTTTAATTTAAATCTTTGTATGTTTAGTTTTATAGGATACTTTCAACTTCTCTTCCAGAGTATCTGTACCATTCTGCAGTTCTACCAGCAATGAATTAGAGTCCTAATTTTTCCATGTGTATCAATATTTCTACTGCTGTTGTTAATTTTGGCCATTCTAATTTGATGTTCTGGATTTTGATACCTTCCTGTTGTTTTGATTTTGTTTCTCTGATGATATGATGTGAAGCATTTTTTCATATGCATGTTTGCTATCTGGCTATCTCTAGTGAGGTGTTTGGCCCTTTCTGTAACCAATTTGTTCATTTTTTTATTGTTAAGTTTTAAGAATTTTCATATAATTTGAAAGACACTTTTAATCAGATATAAATTTTGCAAAGATTATTTTTCTTGTTCTGTGGCTTTTCTTTTCATTCTCTTCATAATGTGTTTATATAGGAGAAATTTTTAATTTTGATGAAATCCTGGTCATCAGTTTTTCCTTTCATCAGTTACACCTTCAGTATTATGTCTAAAAGTTATTACCAGTCCAAAGATTGTCTAGATTTGACTTAATAAATCATAAAAAGTATTTATTATTCTTAAAAGAATAATGCCTTTTTCTTCTGAAATTTCAAAGCCTCACTTTTCTCTGATTGGGTTTGGTATCATCTTAGTGTTTCTCTTCCTATCATACACATATGCATATAATGCAGTTTTAAAATTTTTTATATAAGAATAATAATTAGAAATAACTTCTGAATTTTGTACCCAGTAAATTTCCCTACTATTACACGTAGAAAGAAGTGAATTCATTCATGATTTTTGTGATATAATTGACCAAAAAGAGAATGATCAATAGTTTTACTCTATATTGTTTAATGAAAAAAGCCATGTTTAGAATAGTGTATTTAGGGCTGGGGATTTAGCTCAGTGGTTCTGGCGCCTGTCTTGAAAGCACAAGGACCCGATCCTTCCCCGGTAACTACATACAATACTCGGTGTGGAGACTCACACCCAGCAGCAATCAGTACCACATACCACAGTGCTGGGCATGGTGGCTCATGCCTATAATCCCAGCACTCGGGAGGCAGAGGCAGGAGGATTGCTGTGATGTGAGTTTGAGGCTGAGCTCAGGGCCAGCCTGAACTACAAAGTGAGACCCTGTCTCAAAAAAAAAAAAAAAAAAAAAAAAAAGAATAGTGTGTTTAGTATGCTGCTTTTTATCTCAGTATATGCATATGTGTATGTGTATCCATACGCTAATACCTGTATATACACTCACACATATTTGCTTATATTTTCAATAAAAGTAATAAAAGAGTAAATTAAAACTTAATTAAAATGACTAGCTATATAGGAACAGAGTGATTAAAATGGGAGGTATAGAGAAGGCAGCAAAACATATATACTCATAAAAATATTTCAGAATTTATTCAGCATAAAGTCTATAGTTGATCTATCCCAATATATTAAATTAGCCATTCACTTGTTTATCATGTGTTAGAGGAGCCTTTTATGTATACCTAACACTGTATTCTGCTATCTCATCTGCCTCTCACTAGTATCCTAATACTTGTTTTTCAGGTACAGCAGGTACAGACTGTGCAGCAAGTACAACATGTCTATCCCGCTCAGGTGCAGTATGTGGAAGGAAGTGATACTGTCTATACCAATGGAGCAATGTGAGTTTGTGTGTGGGTGTCTTCTTACTTCTTCCATTCAAAGAGAAATAATGTACTTCCTGACATACTCCATGATTCCTAAATTGTTTCCTTTTTTAATCACAGTTATTTTTTTTTCAGGAAAAGAATTATTCAAATAAAACTAATATGTAGAGCTTTGTCAGGGCTGGAGATTTAGCTCAATAGTACAGTGCCTGCCTTGCAGGCTGAAGGTCCTGAGTTCAATCCCTCATATGCAGAAAAAGAGTATTGTCTGTGTTTCATAAGAATATGTGCTCATTTTCCTCTCTCAACCCTAATAGAATATTTTAAATTACTGAAATTTTTACATATCTTAATAGTTTTCCCTAGGCTAAGAAAGGCTTGTATACCCCTTCAGTAACTTGAGTGTTTTAATAATTCTTGATTTCTGTATTTATTGAATTCTGTATTTTAGTAATAGCTTATAAAACCTATACTTTGGGTTTTACATTTAAATTGGTATTTTTGGCATGTTTTATCTGTAAATTAGTATAAAATATTAGGATTGTGTCCTTTTAAAGTTATTAAATAAGATTCTCTATATAAAAAGTACATAGTACTCAGTGAATGCCGTTTTCCTGTCTGGATGTGTTTCTTGTGCCCAAACTTTCTTTTTCATCTACAATAATGTAAACTGCTAATATATCAGTCTTTCCAGTCACTTTGGATAAAGAATGAGGCTGTTATAAATCAAGGGAGTCAGAAAAGTCATTAAGATTGTTTCCAGCCTTCCTTTCTTCTTCCCTCTCTCTTCCCCTGCCCCTCTCTATTTCTCTTTCTCTCTTTCTCTCTCTCTGTTTCTTTTTTCCTTTCTACATTCCCTCCTTTCTTTCTTTCTCTCCTTCTTTTTTATTTTTTGCAACCTATTGGTTTTATGTTCACCTAAAATGAATTATCTCAGTGACTCTTCTGCTCATGTCCCTTCAGTGTGGGTACCCTAAGGTGTAACTGTTTTCTTTGTTCTTACTGTATCCATGCTTTCCTTTCCAGTATTTCATGGGTCCCAGTTATGTCAGCCTGTAAGCTTGCAAAGAAAGGATTTGTTTTTCACACCAGAAGAATGTATAACACATAGAGTTCATTAGTTTTTACAACTAAACACTTCAAAATCTTGACTTACGTATATATCACTTGCTTTGTAGTTATCTTTTACTTATGGTTTATGTCTAGATGTTACTACAGATCCTCTTAAGGTCATGATATAGAACTTTTCACAGGTGGCTGAGTATGGAGTATTTAATGCATACTCTTGTATGGATTAAGAGTGTTGGATTAAGTGTATGGATTAAGAGTGTTGCTAGGATCAAAGGTGTGTGATTACTAAATTAGTACATGATAGGTTTGTCAGGGTCTGGCTGTGGATAATGGGAAGGCACATACCCTAGGTGTGAATGCTACATGCCCTAAGAATTTATAACCCAATAGAATATAAGGGACAGAAAAGGGCTGCTGTCATAGCTTGTTGCTTGCTGCTACCCTACTTGCTGTCTTTTGCCTGGCCTGCTTTGCCATGGATTGTTGCTTCACTGTGATGCCGCTCTGACATACCACCCTGCCTGGAGCCAGCTGACTTTGTACTGAACCCTACAAACTGTGAACTGAAATAAACCTTTCCTCTTTTAAATCTGGATGTTGGCTGTTTTGTGAGGCAGTGAGAATGGTAACTAAAAGTAACTACGACAGATTTTGCTGCTGAGAGTGGGGCTGTTGGTGTAGTGACTATACTCAACCAGGTGGTTTAGGAGCCTGGCTTTTGGAAAGTATTTGGTTTAGAGATTTTAGCTAAAAAAGCATAAACTGAAGGTTGTAAATAATGTTCAAAATGTATAATGTGTATTGTAAATAAGGAGGAAAGTGTTCAAAGAGGAAAGAGAACTAGGGAGGGCCCAGGGGAAAGCAAAGAAGGGAAAGAAAAAAATTGAAGGTAAAAAGGAAAAATTGGAAGCAGAACTTATGTATATAGGAGGTGAGAGGTTAAAGGGAGGGCCGGGTGATAGGAAAAATAAAAATCAAGATATATCCTGTAGAGGTACAAATTCTCAATGATGATTATGATCATAACGTATCCTCAAAATGTACCAATGAATTCTATTTTTAATTAAAAAAAAAAGCAGCCCTGGAAAGCTTTACTTGCACTTGATGAGAGATTCTGGTGAGAGCTCAGAAGACCAGAATGCTGTGAGAAATGCTGCCCATAAAGACTGAGCTCAGGAGGTTTTTTGCTGGGCAGACAGACTCCATTGGCTATTGAGCTCTAGATGTTATGTCTAACATATTGGCAGAAAGTTTGTATTTTGTTCATGACCAGAGACTGCCTGAGATTTAGGTTCAGGGTGGCAGATTAGTCTTGCAGAAGAAATTTCAAGAAATGTTGGGGCAGTAACATGGCTACCTGGGGCTTTTCCCTAGATCTATATTGAAAATCAAGAGCAAAGAGTCCAGCAAAATGATTTAAAACATTTTGAATTTGGCCAGAAAGAAAGCTCTAATAAAGCTATGGAGTACAAAGATGGAACAAAGGGGAACTTGATTGCTGAGAAGCAACAGTAAAATAGAAAAGATGGGCTGAGGATATTATAAGAAACAACAAGACTCCAGTGTTACAAACTCAAAGTTTCAAAGGTAAAAGAATTTTCTTTGACAAAACTTCTCTAGAGTACTATATAGCAGAATGATGCTGGCGGAGACAATTAGTTTCCCAGGATTGGGTTGAGAGTACCCAACGATCTAGACACTAGACCCTGACAGCCAAGAGAAGGATGCTTGACTATTGCTCCAGCTGGCAGTAGACCCTGACGTCATCCATGTGGCTCTGGTTTTAGGTGCACGCAGAATGTAAGAGTGGTAGGGTCAGGAAGACTTCCACTCCAATTTCATAAGAAGTCCTGAAAGACCAGGCAGCATGCTTCTTAGAGGGCAGGAATGTGGATCATTCCAGGAAAGCTGCAGGGAGTAAACAAAGCCAGGCCAACAGGGAAGGCTTCAGAGCTGCAACCGCATGTAAGGCCGTAGGGACAAAGCTGCTCAAGGCCTCTGGAGGTCACATTTTGCTACAGATTGCCTTGGATGTGGGACATGGAACTACTACAAGACTTAATGTTTGCCTTACTACTGTTTAATTTCTTTGTTTTGGGATATGTAACTTTTTACTGCTAAAGAGCATTCTCTTTTACTTTTAGCCCCCTATATCAGGCTAATACGATCTTTATAGATTTACATGTCACTTCTACTTTTGTGACATGGACTTTGACTTTCCCTATGAAGGACAGCATTATACTCTGAATTTTACCTCCAGCCTTGTACTATGAATGCTTTTCAATATTTCCTGAAGTGTGAAGAACTCATCCTGAATAGAATCTTATTTTTTTTACTTTTTAGTTACATTTCTTTTGATGATTGATTTGCATTGAAAAAAGTTAGTAGATTTCTATTGTCACTGAATCCATAATTCTTTGCTAATTAAATATTTTGCCTTATTTATTATATGTGCAGGGCCTCTTAGAGCCTGACTTTGAAATTTCTAGCATAAACCCTAATTACTGTTGGCACTAAAACCAAATAAAAGAGAAACCTACTGTGTAGACCTTTATCCTGACAGAGAAAATAAAATGGCTTTCTAGACATTGCTATGGGTCATGCATTTGTCACTTGTTATTTTATCCTTGCCTGTGACACATAATAATGGTTAACTGCAAAGAAATCTACAAATGGGAATTTGTAACTTTGATGAGGAAAGGGCATTTGCAGTGAGTGCTAAGACACTTGTCCTAATAGTGTCTATTTTAGTCATTCCTTATTTTATGTGATCTGAGGTAAGATGGAAAGTGTGCTGCTGCTTAAAGTGTATTTGACTGTGATTCTCCCTTTTGTTGGTGAAATGGAGCTTACTAGTATAAACACTTAAAAGTGTTTTAAGTGTCATCTGAGATGTAGCACCTAATAAATATTAATTATTGCTGTTAAATATTATAATTCAGTTAACAGTTTACATTTTTCTGTTCAACTCTGATTCTGGATTCTCGATATTCTCTGGTGCAATTTTAAATTACCCTACCACTGATCTTGGAGTAGTCCATATAATAAATAAATGAGAGTTGAATGAATGTATTTATTTACCAAACTTTAGAGAAATAACATCTATAAAGTTGAATTTTAAAAATTATAAGAATCACTTAAAATAGAGTGATTCAAAGTAAATACTTAGCACCAGTGTGTATTTTCTATGACCCACTAGCGCAGTTGGTTAGATCATGGCTAATAGGTCTAGGTCATGCACTCATTTACCGCAAAGTCCAGTTAGCTTTGATCTGGTCTCTGTGGTCCCAGACTGTAACCTCATCTCATGCAATCATGTCACAAGTGTGTACTGTTAATCAAGAGGGAGATGAGTTTTTAAAGCCTTTAGTTACTATCTAGTTTAATTTTTGAATGGAAACTCTACAGCCTCACTTTTGTACATAATAGGGAAGTATCACGTTGCCATGGAATGTGTTCAAAATTGTAGCAACTAGAGAATTATGAGTATTTTTTTCTTGAACGTAACCAAAGGTAATTTATTCACCTTAACTTTTTCCAGTATTTCTCTAATTTCATAGTGCTACTTTTTCACTACATACAATCGAATGTTCTTTTTAGGATCTTTGTACTCTCTCTTTTTGATATACTTCCATATGTGTTAAGAAAGACTAGCCCATTTTCTCCACACTGAATTAATAGACAGCTAGTACTTGATCCTTGGCTTGGATCACAGTCAGATTTCCTTTCTAAGTGCTTTTTGCTAATGGTGTTCTCAGAAGAAAGAGACTCTGATCTTTGTCATGAACTTTCAAGCACCCAGAGTAAGACCCTGCAACCGTGCATTCTTAATAACTACTGCTTCACCACTGGTCTTGTCTGCAACCTTCTCATATTGTATAGCCATAATGCACAAAGTCTTATTCAAGACATGATGACAGCTCTTACAGATGTATGTCATCACTTATGACAGTGTGTAATAGTTATAATTTGATGACACTAAAGTGTCTATCTGTTCTCACCATGAATATTGTCAATGTGAGCTTATCAGACTTCATATTGTGAGTTAGTAAGTGATCATATATTTCAGTTGAGCAATTGTGATGCTTATGGCTATGTGTTGTGAAAGAGAATAATGTTTTGTGTTTTTGTTTTTGTTTTTAATTTTTTGAGACAGGGTCTTGCTTTGTAGTTCAGGCTGGTCCTGAACTCAGTGTCAAGATCAGCAATCCTCCTGCCTCTGCCTCTCACGTACTGGGATTATAGACGTGACCTACTATGCTTGGCTTTCTAGACATTGCTACAGGTCATACTTTTGTCACTTGTTATTTTATCCTTGACTGTGACACATAATAATGGTCAACTGCAAAGAAATCTACAAATGCGAGTTTGTAACTTTTATGAGGAAAGAGCCACTACGCCCAGCATTGTTGGATATGGTCATCAGGTTCGAACTTGGGACCTCGCTCTTGGAAGGCAGGTACCTGAACCACTGAGCTAAATGCTTGGCCCAGAGAATAGTTTTTTACTCAAGAGAAGAAATAGCTTAATTCACTTTTGCTCTTGTTTATTTTATCCTTAATTCTCTAGGAATCCATGTACACTATTTTTTTCTTGCATGAAATATTTTTCCAAGGAAATATTTTTCTCAAGTTTAGATAATAGTAATCTCCATTTCTGTAAGTTCTTTCTAAATGATCTCTAGTCACTTAAAATACTGGGGTTAAATGAGCTAGGAAATATCACATGGAATATAGAGTCCATTTCAATCAAAATTTGTTGGTATTGCTAATAAATAAGGTTTTTAAAAAGTCATGTTTCTCTTTCTCCTACTCCTTTTTGTTTGTTTTGATTTAGGCTTACCCATCACTCTTACATCATGTTAATCACAGTGGAAATAATGATGTTATTCTGCATAATGGCCAGTTTAAGAAACTGTATTTTGTAAGAATTCCCCTGTATAAGCCACTGGCTGAAGTTATTCCAATGTCTAGAGATGATCAACATTTTAATGTGCAAAATTGGTATCTGTTGTAATAACATTTGGTGAACCTCTTCATAGTCTTTTTGGTTTAAGTTATCTTTGTAATGCTGTCTGCTTAAAAGAGATTGTTGTATGGAATTTCCGTAATGGAGATGGAAAATATACTTTGTTCAATGATGTTACTACTGATAAATATTCTAATAGGTGTTGGCCCTAGTTTCTGAACTCATTTGACATTCAGATTCAGTAGTTATGGGCCAGGGATTTAGCTCAGTGGTTCCAGTGCCTGTCTTGCAAGCCCAGGGATCTGGGTTCGATCCCTGGTAACCACATACAACGACAATGGACGTGGAGACTCACACCCATCAGCAATCAGTACCACATACCACAGTGCTGGGCATTGTGGCTCATGCCTGTTTTCCCAGCACTTGGGAAGCAGAGGCAGGAGGATTGCTGTAAGTTTGAGGCTGAGCTTGGGGCCAGCCTGAACTACAAAAACCAGACCCTGTCTCCCAAAAAAAAAAAAAAAAAAAAAAGATCCAGTAGTTATATGACTGGTTGCATAGGAAGTCATTTTTGAGTGAGAATCGCTTCTGTGAAGGAGAGCATGGAAATCTCTCCAGTTAGAGAAAGGCCTCTTTTTAAAATCTCATACAAATTAGTATCACTCATGATGCTGGAAGATACTCAATAAAAGCATTTCAGAATATCTGATTTAGGAAGATGGTAGAGATGATTCTAATCTGTCCATTTTATGAATGAATAAACTGAGGTATGGAGAAGTAAAGTAATTTTCCTAATTAATTTTATTTTATGACTCTAAATTGTTCTTGGGTGGGGGTGGAATTCAATTGATAATATCTGTATAGTTAAAAAATTGTAGAAATCTACATTAAATAATTTTTCAACATTGTTGTTTCAGTTAAATAACTCAAAATAGTAATTATTTGACTGCCTTATTATATTCTTTTTTTGTTATGATCCATTAATAGAACAGTTATACCACCTTAAAGGCAATTTGCACTGTGATATTTTCTTGTCCAGTAGGTTGATATGCAGAATATAGCTCCACATATTGTAGAAAATAATTTAGATACTTAATTTTTCTCTTCTCCTTAAATAGGAAAAGAGGAAATGAAAGCACTCTACCATGCTGTTTTTAAGTTTAGTACCAAGTTATGGTATTACTTTTATTAAACTGACTTCATAAACCTGTATTTATATATGATGTCTCACTACTCTTACACCTAAGGCAAATAGTATGCTTGCAGTTATATTTCTTTATCTGTAAAATGAGAATTAATAGCTAAATGATTACTTACGAGATAAGGTTAAAAAAGCAAAGAAGTAATGAAAGTAGAGGTAATTTTTAATTTCTGAAAAAAATTCACTTATTTAAAACAGCTATTTTTACAAGATGTACTATAAAAGTAAAGCTTGATAATAATTTCTAAAACAAGCATTTTGTAATGAAGATTGTAATCATTGTGCACTGCAAGCATGTCCTAATAAAAATAAAAAATAAAGAAATAGAAGCAAGATTGAGAAATATTTATAGGTAGTATATATTTTTATAGGTCAGGAATCACAGTATTATACTTTAGAAAAGAATAAATCTCCTTGCCTAAAGAAAATCTAAGGCTGTTTCGTAAGGTTAAGCTTTTTGATGGCCAGGAGGTTGTGAAAGGACAGTTTTCCAGTCTGAATCTCAGAAAGTACTCAGCTGAAATATGCTTTCCTCTAAAGGAATGTTCCCAGGCTCCAAGTTACCTCCAGTTTGGTAACACGCTTAACTTCTGTGTGGGTATATTGCCTACTGGCCTGGACTTAATACCCTTTTGATTTGCATTACAGCATGCATCCTTAACTGCCTTCATTTATTAACATAAAGTCCCACCTGAAAAAAGCCTATTGCTAAAAGGTACTCTTCTTCTCTGTTCCTCTTCATATCAAAATCACTCAGAATTGACTGTGTTCTTTAGCTATTTCCAAACTGACTTTCTTTTCCACACTATTGTGAATTGGTATTATCGAAGTCATGGACAGCCTTCAACTGTTAAGTCTAACAGGTGTTGTCTATCACTGTACCCTGAAATCACTCTCATTTCTGGAGTGTTTCTGATTCTACGTTCTTTTATTTTCTTCTTACTTTATTAACTTCTCAGCAATATTAATGGCCAAATAACTTTTCTTATTATCAATTTAAGATCCAGAATCATATTCGTGTAGTTACTTTTCTCATGTTCTTTCACAGAGATCACACTCTGAATATGGCTCTTGCTCATTGTCTTGACTATTTGAACTCATCTGTCATTTGTCTTTGCCCTATTAGAATATAAGATACATTTGGGCAGACATTTTGGTTGTTCCCACCCATTCTATCTCTTCTATGTATTTAGAACAATGATGTATGAGAGGTACTCAGTTTATATTGGTTGAATGAATTAAGTAAAAGAGAATAGCATTTAATTATAGGTGAGATAGGAACAGGTTAATTGGTAGTTAATACTGTATGCTAAGAAGAATGAATTCAGCTGAGTTGAGATGTTGCCGTTGTGGCGTCTACACAGCTTTACTTATCTTCCATCCACTTAGCTTTGTTTATTTATTTTTTTTTTCTGATGGAAAACACCATTACCCTATGCTCATGTACCCAGGGTTTTATGATCCATATGAAAGCTCATAATGGTAAACAAAGGTAGAGAGGTTCTTGGTTTCAAGCATTTAGAAACCCTAACTAACTTAAAGAATTTTTTGGAATACTGTTTGTCACTCACAGACTTTCCAGGAAACGTGGAAAATCAGGCTGGAAAAGTATAGACATAAATGAGATTAGACAGCAGCTGGACCATAACCAAAACCTCACCACAGAGGTGATCCATAGGAACAACACCATACGTAGTGATAGTTCATTGAGGACCCCTCGCCCCTGCTGCTGCCCTAAACTCAGCTCACCATTGATGCCTCTGGACACTGACCTTGACTTCTGGCCCTACCTCTGCTGGAGAGTGGATGGGACTCCCATAGCATGCCATCGTTCCCAATCCTGGGAGTTCCTGACTTAGGACAAATGCATCTGATTATTTAAACCCTAAGCTAATTTCCTTTGGCTTGTTTACAAAGAAGATAGAAAACAACACTCTCCGGACTTTCCCCATCTGTAAAAGTAGGATAATAGTTCCCAGACTGCGTGATTCACTTAGTCCCCATCGTTTAAAAACTCTTACTGGTTCCAGACTGTTCCTTGTATGCTTTCATATATTCTGCAGGTATTTTAAACTGTTGTTCATGCTGACCACTTTTATTCATTTCACCAACCTAGGCAAATCAGATCGATATTGCTGTCAATACAAACACTTGCTGGTAAGGTCATTTATCATTATACTTAGTGAACACATCATAGAACCATGTTATGTGATGCACAACAGCCTGGAGCCTGGAGCCTACTTTCTAGTTTCTTTTAAAGCTGGCCCAGCCTGAAGTTAGAGTTATTTCTCTCTAGAGAATTTTCCTGCCTCCTCAATCCAACTATGTCCTTACCCTAACCCAACTTAAAACAAAATCCAAACTTTTTGCCGTATTCTATAGCAATAACTCTCAAGCTTTTTAATATAACTAAGGGAGTTAGATATATATTTTATGTTGAGAAAAATACACATAAATGTATATGTACTATTTATGATATAAACCAAAAACCCTAAAAATTTTTCTTACTTACACTAGGTATAATATGCTCTGATATGTTGTAATGTTTTCTAAACATTTTAAATGCTGTAACTTATTAAAATTGATTTCATGATCCTTGCCTGTTTAACACTTATTTCCACTGCTTTCATGTTTATTATCTACCTACTTATCTTTTAGTCTCATTTCATTCTAATAACCCTCTTATTTGTTATATCAAAAATACTTCAGGGCCGGGAATTTAGCTCAGTGGTTCCAACGCCTGTCTTGCAAGCGCAAGGACCCAGGTTCTATCCCTGTTAACCACATACTATACTGGGCCTGGACTCACCCCAGCAGCAATCAGTACCACATACCACAGTGCTGGGTGTGGTGGCTCACGCCTGTCATCCCAGCACTCGGGAGGCAGAGGCAGAGGATTGCTGTGATGTGAGTTTGAGGCTGAGCTCAGGCCAGCCTGAACTACAGTGCGAAACCCTGTCTCAAAAAAAAAAAAAAAAACTTCAGACTTTTTTTTTCTGAAATACTAGCACCTTTTCTTAAATACCTGTGGCTTTTTCTTGCCTCGCCTCACAATATTTGTACACACTCTTCCTCATATGTGGATAAATCCATTTCATTGAGTCCCAACCTAAATATTTATCCTTCAGTGATACCATTCCTTGACTATATATTGTGCTTTTCTCATTTATCCAGCTTTAGTGTCTTATTTTCCTGTTATGTCATCTAAAATCATCTCTTATTTCCTTTCTTGTATTTACCCAACTACTCCTTAAGTTTTATAACCTTTATGAAAGTAGAGGCCATGTTTGTTTTGTTCCTTTCATTGTTGATCCCAAAATAGGTGCTGAGTAAATATTTCTTAAAATAATGCATATAAAGCAGCCTGAAGACAATATTATCCTAATGTAAGAATAATAATCACTGTTACTATATTCCATCATAATAGTACAATTTATTGTGTGAAACTTATAAGCTATTTTCTTAATTTATCACTTTTTTACTATTGCTTCATTTTACACTTACAGGCTTATTGGTGAGAGGATGTTAAAAAACTTTATAAACATAAAACATTTTAGAAACACTGTTTATTTGGATTTCTGGATAAGAGACTAGATGCTAAAGACAAAAAATTATTTACAGCTACAGCAAATTGGCATAATAATTCTAGTGAATAAGTAAGCAGATAATATTCAGGGTTGTACTTAGTCAAGCTATAGCTAGGGCATGAGGGGATGTAAACAGTGCTAATATACTGAATTAAATGGATCAAACTACTGACATTTACAAAAGCCTTATAATAGTGTCAGTCCTTACGAAGCTTTTGTTGGCAAGCATGCATTTATCTGAATATTCACTTTCATTACTGGATACATGCAGGGAGCAATGAGACTATTTCTTCTAGTTCAAAAATAATATGACATGAATTTCTTGATATAGTCTGTGGCAGTGAATATAGAAAAAGCAAAATGAACACAGCAGCATCTTTTAAATCTATACAGAATTGCTTGGGAATTTAGCTATATCAAGAATGTACAGCCCAGGAATAGCTAATTACAATCTTATGTGTCAAAAACTGAGTAATTTTTCTGGAACATATGTTTTAGAAATTTCTGGGGAAAATAGTATACAAGCAATAACTCGTGTGAAGGAGGTATTCGGTGTGTACAATATGAAAAACAAGCTGTTTGAAGTATCAAAATTAGAGCCATAATTCTAGTACCTGAGCAAGAACTTTTTGGTGTGGTCTGTTGCAACTTGTATTTAAAAATTTCTCAGTATTATTTATGTGTACACATTTGCAGAACAACATGATTGCATGCCTCTTTGGGAGTCGGTACATGTGCATAATATCTTAATTCTTTTATTATCCCCTTTCTCCGTCACTCCTTCCTCTGTCTCTTGATCCTCTTTGTTTTATAGAAGATCTGTTTTATTCAAGATCTGAAATCATGTAGATACAGAAAAAATTTTAGGAGTTGCTTGGGAACTGATTTTGCATCAGGGACTCCAGCAAATGGGTTAATGCTTATTTTGCTGATTTGAAAGAACAATGAGGAAGGATATCGTGTTGCTCTGCCTCTGTTGTTCAGTCCAGTCCTTAACAGTTTCTTCCATTTGTGACTGTAAGTATATTTTTGTCAAGACCAAATTCAGACTGCTCATGACACTTCTTATATCCTTTCTTCACCCCTTAGAAATTGCCCTTCCTTACTGCAGCATTTGTGCAGTAGCCAAGCCTTCTTCACAGTCCTAGGGGTCATGATTGAATAGGGTAATGGTGATATGTTGTAGAGTAAGCATATTATATAGTAGCTTATTTTTCTTATATTCTTTGATCATTTTCTAGCTCATGAATCATACCCAACTGGAAAGAAGTATGAAAAATTAAAGTGGCTTCCTTTTTGCTACTGTATTTTTATATTGACTTGAGAGTTTTATTGATTTTATATCTGATGTATTTGTATTACTATCATTCATTAAGAACTAATTATATGAAGAAAGCATTCCTGAAAGGTGCGATTTAAATCCCTTGGGTTGTTTCTCTTATGATATGGTAGCAACTTCCAAGGTCAAGGTTTGTGATGGTAAATGCAGTAGCCTCTGAAGTGGCCTTGCCTTTTCCAACTGTTCTTCCTTACTATTGCAAGTACATTATCAGCAGGTCCTGTTCTGGGTAAAAGAGAAAGTCATGTGGTGAGAGTAAATGATAAGCTGAAGTGTAAGAAAATCCCACATGGCAAAGGAAAGTTAATACAGCCCTTCTAGGATCTGTTAAGATTCATTTTTAGTAGTTTTTCATAAAGTTCATTGACATAAATAAAATGTTAAGTTCTTATTAAGTTCTCATTAGGTAACAGTTGAGAGCATGGTTCAGTTCAGATTCCAAGTCCATAATTCCTCAGCCTTGTGCATTGGACAAAGCTTCTTAACTTATCTAAACTGCAGGTATTTAGCTTGTGGATG
>PVIR01035372.1:0-16524 GCA_004026965.1 Petromus typicus | reverse complement strand
TTTTTATATTGAAATCTTTATTGGTACATTACATATACACATCATAATTGCACTCGACAATGGGAATTTGTACCAGTATATCACACAACTTAATTCTCATTTTTTTCCATAGCCCTACCTACCCTACCACCCCCAACCCCTATGTACATAAACTTTGTTTCCTTTCTTTTTTGTTATAATCTCATTACTTTTCCCCCTTCACCCTATTTGGCTTTGAGTATTTTCTATTTCACAATATATAACATACAATTCTAGAGCTCATTTATATCTTTATTTTCTCATACCAGAGAAAAGATGCCATAAGATTTTTTTAAAAAAATTGTTTGGAACTTCTCAGAATAGACACTGTCTGCAATGAAACCTGACAACTGGCCTGTATCCAATAAAATGCTGAAAATATATGTTACCTGAAATTTTAATGAGTTCTCTAATTGGGAAAGACACGGTTTAGGCTGTAAAAAGTCACGCACTTGAGTACTTGAATGATCCTGTGTTTACCTCAGTTTAGGTAAAAACCATAATTATTCATTAAAATAAATCTCAATTAAAAGTCTACTTTCCCTGCTTCCACAGCAAAAATATTTCTGAGGAATTATTGATATGTTTTAGTTATATACTTTAGTTATATATTCACAGTTACTCATTTCCATACATGAAAATTGAAGTAAATAACCAGCATTAAAAGAGGCAATTATTTAAAATACAATATTTTCAACAAACAGCAGATAGTCTCTGATTACATATATTCTTTCTCTACAAGTAAAGTATAATTAGCTTTAAATGTCTAATATTTTTAAGTCTAACCTTCTATTTAGCCTCATTGCTTTAAGTTACCATCAAAATGAGATTCTGAACATGTTTACAAAGTATTATAAAATATTTGGAAAATTCATAAGATATTAAATGTAGCAGAAAAAAGAAAGTAGAATACAGCTGTGTGAAGTGTATCATTAAAAGTGTGTGCGAATACAACCAGCTTATAAAACACATCTTTTATAGCCATGTTTCAACAATAGAACTGAGTGAGGATGAAATTCTTGAGAAATGATATTAACTTACTAAATTTAGTAAACCCTATGCCACAACAAACATGAAGCTAACAATTTTCTACAGTCGCTTGATCACTTACTGAAAATTTCTTTTCATAACATTAATGTGCTTATTAGATATAAGACAATTTTATTACTTCTACTTATTAATAAATATTTGATATCTGATACCTAGTGTAGATAATTTCAGACTCGTATAGCATATACTAGCATGCCACCCATATTCTGGCTTTCAACAAAATTATTTATGTGCAAAAATGAACAACAGTACTAACTATGATTTCCCAGAGAAAATATTAATCTTAGAGAGATGGCAAATATTCTCCTTAAAAACTTCAGGTTAGATAACATGAAAGTGTGTGATATGAATGAATTATTATAATTTGCTTAATAGATGCCTACTGTGTTCATTCCTACTTCGTTGTAACAGAGGGCCAGGATATATGTGAGGGTGACTTTTAAAGACTCAGAAAACTTAAGCATGCTCAAGGCAATTATGATTGAGTTGGATAGAATGATAAATGAATAAGATGCAGCACAATTAACTGACATGAATAGAAATGAATATAAGATGACACTAATGAAGCATATGCTTCAAGGAACCCTTATTAGAAAATGTTTCCAGGAATGTCCTAATGGGAGCTGTGTTAATTTATTCTGACTATCTTGACAAGGTATTACAAATTGGTTGATGTCTTTTCAAAATTCCAAAGGTTAGAATTCGAAGATCAAGATATGAGCTCTTCTGAAACAACTCTTTATCTCATATGTGACCATTTTTCCTTGGCATATGCCTATGTCCTAATCCCTTCTCATAAGAACAGCAGTTTTACTGCATTAGGACTCGACCTATTACTTCATTTTAACTTAATCAACTCTTTTCACATCCCATCTCCATATATGATTGTTTTCTCTGATGTTGGGTTTTAGTATTCCACCATATGAATTTTATAGGAAGAAACAACTCAAAACATAACAGAGGCATTAACTATGCATTCACATAGCATGTTGAACATTTTTTTTCCTTTTCATTGGGACAAAATACTTAACATTTGCATTTAAAAGGAAGAGAATTATTTTGGTCTACGGTTTCAGAAGGTTCAGTCCATAGTTGGTGACAATGAGGCAGGAAGGACATGGTGAAAGGACATCACACAGGAAATCTCCTCAACTTGTGACAGCCAGGGACCAGAGAATGAAGAGAAGAGTGGGGGAAAAGGAGTTCACCTTTCTTGGTTACATCACTAGTGACTCCCTTTGTCAAGTCATGCTTCTAGCATTAGACTCAGCTAGTGATATCATCAGTGGATGAATCCATCGGTGAATATAATGTCCTTGTGATCCAGTCATCTTCCAAAGCTTCCAAAGCTTCACTTCCAAATACAGACCTGTGTGGCACATTTTATATCCAAATAGTAACATATGATCGTATATTTTTGTAAAATTTGTAAATTAAGATATTTTGACCATATTTTTTTTTTCATTTTATTCTTCCCACCCTCTTTCCCTGGCAAGGTGGAATGCCCAAAGGCATCTTAGGAATCTGGCTAAGAGGCAGTGGATTTGGAGATGATTTAGTTTGTTTATAATAGGAAACATTTATGTGATGCAAGTCACCTTCACTTTCATGTATTGCCTTAGAATAGGACTAGCTAGGCTTACTCATCCCACCTGCTGTTCCTACGTGTAGATGCAAAGCTTGAATCATGTTGTGATGTGAATACCTACAGCTTTCTGTACTAAAATTATGAAAGGAGTTGAGAAGCAAGATTTGAAACGTGTGAACTCAAAAGCTTTTCTATGCATAAGTTTTTCAGTCTTTAAAGTTCTAAAATTACAAACAAGGGTGTAAGTTCTCATTAATCTAGTCTAATATTTTCTACTGTTAGGAGTAGAGTAGATAATGTAATTCTTAAAAAACCATATTTTTTTCCATTTTGGAAATCAGGCAAAATAGAATGTAGTTAGATTTCTGTAATTGTAAGCTGTATTATAAAACTTAATAGGTTTGCATGCAGTAATATGCATCAGGCTTCCTTAACAACAATAGCAAAAAGTGCACTGGTTTTTACCAAGTATTTGAAAGACAGACTAAATTCTTTCTTTTCCTCCAAAATTTACAAAGTCATCATCATATGAAAAAATGATCAACAGTAATTATCCAAAAGAACTGAATGGATAAAGGTCATGCTGCTAAATAACATTTTATTTTTCTTGATTTTGGAACATTTATTTGTTAGCTTTTGGAAATACTGAATTTGTTATGATTAACTTCCTAGTTTAAACAAACACTTATTTTTTTCTTAAATTGAGTTCTCTAAATTGCATAAATTCAGTACCTAAAAATATCTGGATTTGCCCTTGTTTAGAAACTATTTCATGTTGAGGTGATAAGATCACTAAAAATTGGAATAATCATGGAAAACCAGTTATTTATGACAAGAAATTAGCTTTGTTCTTTAACACTTAAGTCAAATTTGTAGAGATGATTTTTTTACGTGTTTTTTTTCCAACTATATGAAATTTTTATAATAGGCCAAAAGTCATTACTGTCATCAGGGAGATTAAGATTAAATCCATCTAAAACCAATGGAACTGTGGCAAAACGATTTTGGCTGCCTTGTGACTGGTTCCCCACTAGTTTGCTAGCAAGCTTTCTTTCATTCCTAACTGTAAGGAAAGAATTATGATCATTCTACGTTAACTTTTGCATTTGTATTGATTGTGCTAGGTATGAAGATGTTACCTAATTCTAGCAAATGAAACATAAGTAGAAATTTAATGACGATTTCTGGAAAAATTTTTATATCTGAAAAAATGTTGAGGACTATGTAAGAAAAATAATTCCTATATGCCTCCAATCTTTTTAGGATCCTGGTGCAAGGATGTAGTATTTGGAGTAGTGGTAATATTTTTTGATCACAATGGAATAATCTAGTGAAAAGGAGAGATAAGTAATCCAGCAGTAGTACTGTGACGCCATTGAACTCCAAAACCGACTCTGGGGTAGCCTGAACTGCTTCCTAGCTGCTCCCATCAAATTCTTCTCCTTGAACTCTAAATATAACAATGTATATTATATTCCAAATACTTATTTTAATATTTAAAATGTTTTATTAATTTTCATGTTGCATGGTCGTGTAGAATTACATTTTAAGTTATTTTAATGAAGGTTTTATTGAAATGTAGTTCACATATTTTGCAACTTAAAAAGTGTATGATTCAGTGGTTTTATCATATTAACAAAATTGTACGTTTATCATATTTATCTAATTCCAGAGTATTTTCTTCCTTTCCCGAATGTTCCCCACATCTATTTGCTTCAACAGCTCATTCCTTGATCCCAATTCGTAGGCAACTATCAACCCACATATGATTGTTATCATTTTGTCTATTGTGGATATTTCATATCTACTTAAGATAAACCGATATTTTGTATCTTTTAGAATCATACAATATTTAGCCTTTTGTGTCCGCTTTTTTAGAAATAGTAGAATACTTTCCTGATCCATCCATGTTGTAGTAAGATCATTACTTCATTTCAATAATATTCAATTGTATGTATATATCCATTCATCTGTTGTTGGACACATAGTTGATTCCACTTTTCTCCATTGTGAAAATTGCCACTGTGAACATTTTTTTACAAGTAAAGTAGTTAACTAAAAGTAGTTACTTTTCTCATTATTGAGACCATATACGCAACACTCAATATTAAGGGAGGAAGGCTTTATCTTAGCTCACAATTTGTAGAGATTTCTGTTCAAATCTCTTGCCTTCAAGGCAGGGCAGCGTGGCAGAGGGATGTTGCAGAAAAAAAGTAGTCTGTGGTGTGGCAGGCAGAAGGCAGCAGTGCTAAACAAATGCATCCAGCCTGCATTTCCTCTGTCTATCTCCCATCTAGGCCATGAGCCTACTGATCAGTGTCACCCACACTCAAATTAGAACTCCCATTATTCACATTGAGAACTATCCTGAATCCATTTAGTGGACTAATTTAGAACTTCCCACCCTTAACCCCAGTATCACATGCTCTCAATCCAGCAGGTTAAGAAAACTCTCATCTATAAATGCACAAGACTTCGACATGACGTCTAGATGCCAGCAAGTAGCAGAGTCTCGAACCTGGAATTCTTAAGTAGGTTCTACTGCATATAGATGTCTGAAAACTATTGAACTATATGTCACGTTGCCTTCCAGTGGGTACAAACTACATACTTTTTTATTTCATGATAGATATCAGTGCCTTTGTTATCTTTCACTAGATTAAATGAAACATTTTAAAAATATGCTATTATTATAAGTTAAAATGGTGATAAACATCAAAGATAGCCTAACATAAAATTTAATGAGAACATTTAGATGTGGTAATTACTAAGATACATATATGCATATGTAGAGACACCACACGGACACGCGCATCAGGCACAGAATTGTCATTTTGAAGCTAATTTGGTTGATTCATTTGTGACTCGGTAAGCAGAAGCTCATTTTGGGAAGCTAGATGTCAGTTTCCATTTGTTCATTAAATGATTTAATAATGAGAATAACATTCTAGAATGTTAAATAATTATTGGTTAACCTAAGAATAAGAGCACAACAATAATTTGTGAAGTATTCATGGAGCCATTCCTTAACTACATTTGATCTTATTTCAGGAAGAAAACTGCATACACTTTCATGCACTTGAGACACTGAGAATGTTGTAATTTGCATTATGATTACGATCTTTTTGCCAAGGAAATGTACGTTAGTCTAGATGTTATTGTAATACAATTAAAATATGAGGAGAAAATGAAAGCAAGTAATGAAAGAACCTACAGAGCACTGACTGTAAATTCCCAGTCAGTAATTACCGAGGCCAGCTGCCAGCACGATCCCCAGTGAAGTCCATTTCCTGGTCCTTTCACCTTTGTGTAGCACTTTCCGCGAAGCGTTGGCCTGTGTGACCAACGGTGAGTAGTAGAAGTAATGATTAAAAGAAGTTGTTTCCTTATTGGGCACGCGTCCATCTCCTCTCTCTGTTTCTTCGATCACTCACTTTTGATAAAGGATCTTTTGGTGCAGTCGGTATTTTGCCAAACTTAAGGCCTTTTCCCAAAATCTACATGAATTAAGTAGAAGCAATTCCTTCAGCCTCCTGTGAAGTCTTCCGAGACTACAGCCCTTGCTGATAATGACTTCAACCTCATGAGGGATCTTGAGCCAACACTACCATACTGATCTGTTTCTGTACTTCCCACAACAGCTGTGTGATGACGTTAAATCTGTGATAGCCCATGATACAGTAGTATATAAATGCATGTAGCTCAAGGAAATATTACCAGATTAAATGAAAAGCTTGCTACAGAGTGGGTTTTTAAGGAAAATTGTAACCTTAAAATCTCACAAACCTACTCTAAGAGAATTTTTCTTTTTGGGTAATATTTCATAAAATTATAGCACAATTGTTTTTATAAGGAGCCAAAATGAAATTTGTATGGACCAATTCTCCCTTGACCATATAATGCTCACAATTTAAATTGTTGTCACCACTATTAATATAAATTAACTTTACATGCTTGTTATCAGATAGGTATTTTATAATTTATTTTTATGTCCTTATTGACTATGATCAATTCCCATGTTCTAACAATAGTTCCATAGAAGAGACACAATATATTATTTTTCCCTGTTTATCTAAGTTTACATAGCTAACAAGTATCAAACTATACACTTGAATATATGTCCTTTTCCAGAGTCTGAGTTTATTAAATGGTACATCAAAATAGTTTGTATGAAATTATTCCCCATAGATTCTTTCTTAATTTTGGAACCCAAATCATTACAGATATGTTTATTTCTTAGACTTGGAAAATGAATTATACACAGCCTTCTAAAGGAAAATAGAAGCATTCTATAAACTCTGAAAACACTGTAACATTAGCTAACTTTTTTTCAGTGATCGGGAGAACATAGAGCAACTACTTTGCTTGAAGAAATATATTTTTATTTTTACTTGAAATTATCATTTTACTATTCTGGAATCAATATCCTAGCATTCATTATAGTTATATTTGCTTACAATAGCACAATAAAAACTTAGGAATTTTAGAGTTGTCTTAAATTTGTACCGAACTGAGTGCTAGGTAAGAATTCCAATGTGTCCTTGCACATACATCACACTCTCAACTGTCAGTATTCTACACCAGACTTGTATGGTTATTATATCTGGTGAACCTACATAGACAGATGATTATTATTCAACATCTATAGTTTAGTTAATTAGATTTCAATGAATTTGATTAAAAACAAGGTGTATGATTACTGGATCACATATGAAAAGTTTATTCAGTTTTGTGAGAAACTATCAGAAAAAGGACATGAAAGAGGCTGAAATGCACGTTACTAGGTAATGAACTAGCTGCATGACTTTGCATTCTGATTACCAATGAAGGAGAGGTTTTTTGCTCCACATTTTCATCAGTATCTTGTGTTGTCAGTGTTTTGTATTTCAGCCCTTCTAATCAATGTATGGTGGTACCTCATTGTTGTTTTAATTTGCATTTTCTTAAGAACATATGATGTTGAATTCTTTTCATATGCTTAGTTGCCATCTGCATATCTTTTTGCTGAAGCAACTATTGAGATTTTTAACTCATTTGTTCAATCTGGATCTTCACTTTCTGTGTTCAATTTAAAATTCTCTGTGTATTTTGGAAGACTTCTTTCTTAGTTACAGTTTATTTTCCTAAAGAGATGTAGAGATGTAAATTCATTTTTCTTCTAGAAAGCAATAGTAATGACAAAAACAGTAATTATAATCATAGTAATAATAAAAATAAAAATTACACACAATAAAAGTTATAAGCCAACTTTCCTGAAGCTCCAGACACTATTTATAATATCACTTAGTTCTCATTTATTTGAAACACAGCATATTTACTTCAGTTACAAGAATGAGAACCCTGAGACTTGAAGCACATCTTATTTTAATATTTCACATGTATGTATACAAAATAGGAAACTCAAATAAAACTTGTAATCAGTTTCTCATTCAATTTTATTTTATTCAGTGTTAAATTACATCCTCGCTTTTAAGTGTTTATTTAAGTTCAAAGTGTGTCTTTTGTTTTTCTTTTTGTAGTATTAACGATCAAATCCAGGACCTTCTTACTGAACTATAGTCCATCCCTTTCTATTATTATTATTATTTTTTTTAAGATGAAGCAGTGTCTCAGTAGGTCATTATGCTGTTCAGGGCTATCATTCTCCTTGACATTTTCCTTCCTCAGCCTCCTGGCGTGCTGGCACTAGAGGTGTGAAAATTAATGTTTGAATTAAAATTTTAATAATTTTTGCTTAGTTATATACAATAGTGGGACTCAGTTTGGCACATTTGTACATGTAAGTAATATATTTTGACTTTCTACACTTTTTTACCTCCTTTTCCATTTAAACTTCAGCTACCTGCTTCTTCCCTAGTAGTTTCTTATCTAATTTTCTGCCATCTCCTTCAACAGATTTTCTTAGTTTGCACATATGAAAGTAAATATGCAGGACATGTCTTTTTGAATGTGGCTTATTTTGGCTAACATGATAATTTCCAGTAGCATCCATTTTCCTCAGAATAGCATAATTCTATTCTTCCTTATTATTAAGTAATATCCCAATGTAAGTACATAGCACATTTTTGTCATACATTTCATTAAAGAATAACAATAATGTTATTTGATTCAACTACGTCACTCCTTGGCATTTACCAGGGAGAAAATTCAACACACTATGGAAACAGCTGCATACTCATGATCTTCATTCCTAACATTGGCTTTCACAGAACATAGCTTTTAAATTTTAATGAATTCCAGTTTATTACTTTTATGTTAACCAATATTGCCTTTCATGTTGTAACTCAAAATCCACTGTCAGATTTCTGCTCTTGGACAGTAGCAAGATAGCCTCATTGATGTCTGTCTTCCCATGGCTGTGATATCAAAGTCAGAGTCTCAAAGAGCATGAACAGCTGCAGAATCTGTTCATCAGAGGGCTAAGCTTTGAAAGAATGGATGATACTCTGAGGAGCCATTCCAAGCAATGAGGATATTTGTGGATTGTGTGGTAATAGTTTGGGAAGTCCACAGAACCATTCACTCTAGGGTCTTTGGGTTTATAACTCAGGCTACTCTGCAGGAGTTGAAAGCAGCCATGAGTACAAGATTGGTCACAAGGTAGATGGAGAAATTTGTGGAACAAAATAAGGTGTCTTGATAGATAGTTCTCAAAGGCCAGGTCCCTACTCAACTATGAAAAAGATCTTGGCTGTTGACATTAAAGAAGACAGTGAAGAATACTATTTATAAGGTCATTTTTGAATTATACAGAACATCAAAGTTAATGAAATCATGGCTGAATGAAACAATGGAAGGGAGATGTACTTTGCTTTTGTAAACTTTGACAACCACATCTGTGGATAAGATTATAGATCAGAAAAAACACATTGTGAATGGCCACAACTGGGGAGTGAGGACAAGTCTGTGCAAGTAGAGATGGCTGTGCTTCATCTAGCCAAAGATATTGAAGGGATTCTGGAAGCCTTGCTGGTGCTCATGGAGTTGGCTTTATTGGCAATGAGAACTCTGATCATGAAGGAAACTTCACTTGTCATGGTGGTTTCTGTGGCAACCAGAATGGGAGTAGACAAGGTAGCAGTGGACCTTTCACTGTTCCAGTGATGGGTTCTTCTCTCAACACGGAAAGAATTACAAGGTAGAGAATCAAAGGAGGACTGAGCAAAAGGATTGTAGAGTAAAAGCAAAAAGTGATATTTGTTGAAAAGGAGAAGCAAAGGCTCCCAGACAAACAAACCTGGGAGGAGGCCCAAAAAGAGTTGACAAATGGACTATTTTGACTAGTTGATTTTATACACAAATATGATAACTAATACAAATTGATATCAACTTTGATTTACAAGCAGAAAAGTATGATATAGAAGTGAGCTTATAGGAACTTGGGACATGTAGCCAGAGTATATTGTAAGTGCCAGGGTAACTTCAAACAGCCAATCTAATGAAGCCTTTGCTTACTGAGCCTTTATATGTTCTGGCCTTGGTCATCCATACATCCTTCACTGAATCTCTCCAACACCTTCTTTGGCTTGGCCCTTCCCTCTCTGCATGTCCTGCCTGAAGACCTCCTATCATCAGAACGCTTTCCACACGTCTCTACACTCACTGACCAGTGTTGTCCTGAGACATCTTCTTCCTCTCCCATATTGTAGGCAGGTAAGTTATATATAAATTAACATAATTTCAGGGACAGACTGGACTCTCAAAAAAGTTAGTGAAAAATAAGACATTAGAACTGTGTGACTGGAGGCACATTTGAAGAAAGCAAAACCTGAAGAGAATATCACAATGACCAGGGTTGCACATTTTCCTGTGTGATAACCAGAACTTGAGACCATACAATAGTTAGTGCCACCCAATCCATTAATTCTTTATGTGCATCAGAGACCCAGGAGGGTAATCAGAGCACTTAGACTCCTTCTTTCCCCAAATATTTTGGTTTTATAAGGTATAAATAAAACAAAATTAATGATGTCAGTCATATACCCTTGCTACATGCCCAGCTCCCGTATTGGATTAATATTAGCAAAGCATCGTCATTTTTAATCCTATAGATTGAGCATTGCTTTACTCAAGTTTTATCCAGGTTGTATTTTTGCTGAATTGGTTACCTCTGACAAAGGACCTTGGTGGCAGTCAACTTTTGGGACTCCTCCTGTTTCTCAGGAGCTATTTCTCAATAAAACATTCCTATTCTTAACCTCTATGTTCCTTCGAATTCGTTCTTTGATTTTAGGAGACACAACTTGGTATATATGACATCTAGCAGTCTGGGAATTATATTTCTCATATATCATCTTTTAGACCTCAGAATTATCTTTGGAAGGAAGTATGAGTTTTGCTTCATGGCACCCTAAATATTTTCACAGGATTCTAGATTATAACTCATTAAAGTAACCAAAAATTGCCATTTTTGCTTATTAGTTGGTTATGATAGATTTATGTTGAGAGCATGGGAAATTTTAATTTCTTCATATTTAGTTTTCTGTGATGGGACATATCTTTTGTATATGCTACATTTAGACTTATTTCTACTCTGCTTGAGGAAATTATTTGTATTTCCTTCTTGACTTCTTTGGTGATTATGAGACGACTTATTGTTTTATTTTAGACAGCTCTTTGGAATGGACTTTTGAGTTTCCAATTTCTTTGCAACTCATACTCTTGGTTATGTCTGAGGCTAGGAGACAGGTTTTTCCAGTTCACCTCTGTTATGGATGGTTGTTATCACTGTCAATAAAGAATAACATATGTCTCATTTCTCTGTGGACTACATGACTCCCATCCCTGCGTTAGAGAGGAGTTGGATTCATGCTTACCCAGGAAGACACATGTGATGGTTTTGGTCTACATAGTAACTGAGCAGGGGTTGTCTCCTCCAAGCATCAGCGCCAGCAGGAGAAAATACCCATCCTGAGACACAATGAGGGAATTTGCACTCGAGTGATACCAAAGGGAGTTATCTCCAAGAACAAACACATTCAAGCCTTAAAAAAATATAGTAGGAGTACTTCCAATCTACCTTTTGAATTTTTCTGTACCTAACTCTCTTTCAAAAAGTTAGAAAACAGTCATTCAAGTCTCTTGATCATTTGTTTTTCTTTTTGCTGCAATACTTACCTTCTTAAACATAACTGTTATAGTGGAAATCAATGTTGGCTTGCACTTATGCAAACACACTCTGGAATTGGAAAAAGGAGTTTTCAGAACGAGTAGGTGCACACATCTGTAAGGGTGGTTAGTCTGATATACATATCTTCTACTCATTCCTTAGATAGCGACCACTTCTGTTCTAGAGCGAGGAAGTCTTGGGGGACACCCTGTGGGTTTATAAAACTGAGAGAGATTAAAAGGCGTTCCTTATTTTACCTTTCTTATTTTGTAGATAGGATATTCAATGTCAAATTCCCATACTCTTTTACAGTGTATTCACTGGAAGTTTTTCAACCCTCAGATTTTGAAGAAGAGACGTTTAATATTTTTCTGCACCCATGCATGTCTTGTGTATCCCCTGGAGGGAAAATGGAATGCAGAGGGAGGTACTGATTGTGGTACTGTTTTACAGCTGGTGTTGTATATAAGAGAGAAGGAGGATTGTCAGAAATGCCTTATGTTCAGACTTCCTTTGCAGTAAGAGACAATTCAGACTTGTGTTCAAGGTATAGCTTTAAACCACCTGAAAACCAATGGCTTCTGATCCTGAAGGCACAGTCTGATGTATCTATCAGTACTGAGGCTGAAGTTCCCCTTCCTTTTCTTCTGTATGGTAACAACAAAAATTAAGCTCTTCAATTACTTTAAATTGTTACCTGTTAATCAGGAAGAAGATATGCCTCCTTAGAAAATAAGTTGAATAATAGTTGAAATTACCACCAATAATCTATCCTTGCAGAAAGAACAGTTATATATGACTGCAGAAGCCTATATAACTGGCTATTCCAGTAAGATAAACACTCAGCCTGCATACTTTTCTTAAAAACAATCTTTGATCTCACATGTGACAAAAGGATTTTTTCCTTCTAATTTTGATTACTAGATCTCTGTTAATTAATCATCTATAGGAAAAGTTCTGACTAGTCTATTTAGAGATACAAACCTAAAAACCATAAAAGGGTTTTTGACTTATAACTTATATAACTGTTAACTTTTAACTTATAACCGTTAAAGGGTTATTGTAGTTCTACTTAACTAAGATATCTGAGAATGCATTCTCATTTAAACTGTCTCGTGTATGTTTGTTTGTCTGTCTGTTCAATCTGTATTAACAACCAGTTGCAGCACTTGCAGTTACTTTGCTTAAGAAAAAAAATTTTGATATAGAACATTTCTTTTTTTTCTCTTTTCTGGTCTTTTTGAGACTTCCATGGAAATATCATTTATATGGGTTTCAAAGTAACCAAATTTATTTAAAACATTACAATATAAAGAATGACAGGATCAAAACTCATATAAGAATACAAGCCATAAAGTTTAATAACATAAGGATTGCATATGATTTAAGTTAATCTGTATTTGTCTGTGTGTTAACTTTTAAGTATATATTATCTTCCAAATTTGTACTTAAGCTGGCCTATAGATAATGATTGTGGTTCATATAGTTTATAAATGGACTAATTTAAACCACTTAATAAGAGTGAAGATGTCTTTAAATTTGGTAACATATTTCCATCCAGGTTGTTAGATAGCTAAGATAATATCAAAAATTAGTCTTATGAGTGCAATGTCTCTTATTGTCTATGTACCATAAATTAAGAGTTTTTGGTCAAAGGTTATATATGTACACATATACTGTGGTAACTGTTATGATGACTTATCTAAATTAATTTTTTGCCATATTGAAAAAGATCAATTTTCTGCATAAAAGAATATGGTTTTCTAAATTAAGGCCATGCTTCTTGAGCTTTAAGAATTAAGGAATATTTGAATGTTAACATATAAAATATTTTCATCAGTTCAAGATTGGTTAAATGAATAGCTTGTATATTAGTCTATGATATAACATATATTTGGATGTATGCATAATTATAAAAATAAGCTATATTGTGAGTCTGATTTAAAGTTAAATTCAAAAAGTTAAGACTATATAGTTTAGTACATTCAAAGTAACTGACCACTGTTGTCTTTTTTACAATATATGTATAGATCTTAATTATATAACACGATCAAAATTTGACATAGTTTAAACTTGGTCCCTACCTCTAAATTTGATCTACATTTGTTGGATTTGACTAAACAAGCATTTTGTTTTATATAATTGAGATACATTTGTATATTGGATAGTATGTCTATTTGCAGTCATATTCACTGTTTCTTATGTGTATTGCATAAATGTAAAAATGTCTTAAATTCTTGTTGATATATTTAAACCTTTGAAAGCTTGTTAAAGGATTCCAAAATTTGTTTTAAGAGTAGAAATTAAATATGCAAAGATTTCTATACAGCTATGATACCGATAATCGCTAACTTCATGGTGTGTTAAATGATATGTAACTTTTTCCCAAATGTGTAAACCTTCAAGAGAAGTGAACTAAAAATATCTTATCAAAATGGTGACTTTCAGTTAAAGTTGTGTATGGTGTAAAATTTTTCAGGCTCAAGTATCTGAACTTCCCTTACTTGTATTGTAGCTATTGGTGGAGAAATGCACATGGCAATTCAGCATGAGACAACTGGCCAGATAATGCAGACCTTGTGCTTTATGATAGTTATGTGTGCGCTATGTATGTGTTGCTGTGCGCTTCAAGCAACATCACTAAGGATTAAATTGAACATTGTTAATCTATAAAATATACTTATAGACAACTATTTTCTATTTAAGTGTCATTCTGGTAACAAAATGGTTAAAAGATAACAAATTAAGTAAAAGTTTCTTTATTGCGTGAGGGATTTAGTTCAGTGGTTCTAGTGCCTGTCTCACAAATACAAGGTCCCATGTTTGATCCTCCATACCACACACACACAGATAGACACACACGCACACACACACAAAGTTTCTTTGTCATTTAATATATTATAAATCAATAAAGAAAACAAGCAGATATCCTATACCAAGATGAACAGTTAAATGTGTTTCAGAGATAATAACAAAACTTAGTGGTTCTAATATAGTCATCTCATCACAATAGATATGCTAAGATACTATTTTCTCTTGATGTCAAATTTTCTCTGTAAAACTTTATAATTATTACTTATTAATATTCTGCAGGAATTCAGCTTCTAAGACAACTATGATTAGTCAAGAAATAGAAGTGCATTTATCATACAATGTATTCAAGGAGCTCAATATCGAAATAATACCATAAAATTAAACATACTCAATCCACTATAATACTGATATAACAAATTTTTTTCTTCTGAGTTTTCAACAGCTGAAGTTTGGAGATCAGACCTGTAAAGATAACTAGGCTGAGAGTATAGTCAATATTTTGGCCTTGCCCTTCTGAGGTCAACAAGGACCTAGGACGTAAGGAGACTTTCCATAAGATCCTACCACTCTAGTGAGTCACCCAACCTCCTGAGCAGAAAGATTATTGGACGCAAGAAAATATGAGTTAATCAATGTACAAGTGCTAAAAAATTGGGTCAACAAAGAGAGAAATCATTCCTCATGCTTTCATGAGAAGACACAGGGTCAAGAAAGACTGTGACACATCCTGGTGGATGATGCTGACAGACATGAGGGGCTTTGTCCATGATTACAAAATTAACCCTAGAAGAACCTTAACTGACCTTCATAGACAGCAGGAGGGTAATTTTGATTAGCACAGGTCTTGTTTTAACTTGGTTTTAGACACCCAGAAGAAAATTACAATCAAAGATAAATCAAAATAACAGTAATATAGAGTAGATATAGGAACAATCTCCAGTTACTGACCTCCACTGACAGTTTCCAGTTACACCTGTAACTGGCCACTCTTATGGTTCAATGAAATTAGTAAATTATAGTGGAAATTAGAGAAGATCAGTGACAGTTTTTAAATTCATTAGCTAAAATTGTCCTTCAAAACTACTAGACTTTCATCTCCTACAGGAATTTTTGAGAAAGAAATATCAGCCTTATGTATAATCAGCAGAAAGTTCTAGATCACTGGTTACAATCGCTATTCCTGATCCTTGAGAGACACGCCTTGGTTGTACGGGCTTTAATTTCTTGAAGAATTTGCTTATTTCCACCTAGAGCCTACTAAACTCCGTTTAGTCATGCATATTACAGCATAATGTGGTGTATTTAACATTTTAGGGGAAGACACCTAGAAGTGAAAGAGTAGGATCAAGGGAAATTTCTAGTTTTAGTGTTTTGAGGGCTCTCCCTGCTGATTTGCGTAGTGGTTACACTAGTTAACAATTACATCAACAGTGAAGAAGCGCTCCTTTTACCCTGAAGCCTCACCAACCTTCTTGACAGGATACGATGAAATTTACAGAATTTGTACAAAATTTGTCAGCTTTATACAGAGCAATAACTGAGTAGGCATACTAAAATAAATTACAGTAAATTTTAACTTCAAATTCACTTGGTTTACTTGCTAGTACACAGAAAATTGACTGCCTTTTTATATTAATACTGTTCTGCAAATTTGCTATAATTACATATTAGTTCTAGGCACCCTTTTTTCAATTCAGATTTTCTACATCTAAGAACAAAAATTATTTTATTTATTGCTCATAAATTTGCTTTGTTCTGATCTTATCAAAAACTCTGAAGTTTTCGCTAGACCTGTCCTTAGCCAGAGATTTGTTTTGTGGATTTCCTTTAGCATACTGAGGAATTTCCTACCTCATTGCTACAAGTTTCTATCATCCATGAGGGTTGGATTTGTGAAGTGCTTTTTCACATCTGTTGATAAGATAATATCATTTTTATTCTTTTT
>PVIR01035371.1:0-16517 GCA_004026965.1 Petromus typicus | reverse complement strand
CATTCAACATTAAGAGTTTGTATCAGAATATGACATGACTTGATTCTCATTTTTTCCCTTTTCCCCCTGCCCTGCATCCTGCCACCCCCTATACACACAATTTTTGTTTACTTTTTTCTTTATTATTGCCACATTCATTTTCCCCTCACTATTTACCCTTACACTCTTTCCTTTTTAATATTTTCTACTTCACAATATCAACTATACATACTACAACTCATATACAACTTCATTTTCTCATACCAGAGTAAACTTAATTTTAAATAAAGAAAGAAATTATGTGCCCTGGTTGTTCTCTCTACAGCTGTCCCTAAAAGCATTCCATGCTTTGCACAATACATGGAAATCCAGGTCACCTGACCAGCCAGGCACTTGTAACCTAAAATATAACAAAAGACTCAAACATTTGAATATTTCAGTGAGAATATGAGAGAGCAATAGGATTCTCAGAGAGTACTAGAAGAGATGTCACACGTGGTACATGATTAATTACATATGAGTTGGGTGGTTGCAGAAGCTCAGAGGCATGAGGGTCACTCCAGGGCGGGCTGCAGGCTACACAGACAGAAGAGGCAATTTGAGCAAGAAAAATGCAATGGCTTTAAGAAGAATGGCTTGGAAACACTTTGTCCTGTGATATTTTTTAATTCAGCATTTCCTTTCCTCCACAGATTCAGTTTCTTCTCATGACCTGAAGTCTGTTTTGAAGCCTGGACTCCCTCGTTCTCAGTGAGCTGATCACTTCTCGAAAGGCAAGGTGACAACTGGGGAGGGGGGACTTATATATTCTCAGCATGTGTCTCCATCAAAGCATGCTCAGGCCTCCCCATCACAGTCCCTGATGTCCTTGCTAATGGCCAAGCTGACATCCCTCTGACCTCCTGCTCCCTTCCCCAAAGTTCTTGGGATTTGAATCAAAACAGCTCATGATACTATGAGTCTTCATGAAACCAGTAAAAGCTAACATCAGTGCATGATTCCTTCTAGCAAAGGCAGTATGAATGACGAGGGGACCCTGGTTGTCTTAGTCTTTGGCTGAGTAGCCACGTCAGCAATCATGAGACAAGGCAACTTCCACAAGCAAGAACATGTGACTTGCTGGGAAGTAGCCCTGTTGTGGGAACATGCAGAGAAATAGATGGAAACACATCATCTTCTACTTCTAGACCCTCCCCACACTCTTTTAATCTTCACAATAAGCCCACAAGATAAATAAAATTATCCACCTTTTACAGCTGCTAAAACAAGTTTAGATGATTAAATAGCTTGCACAAAAGCACACAACTGAGTATATGTTGAGCCAGACTATGACTCCAGGTTTATCTGATCTTCAAAATTAACTCCTTGTCATTTTATTACAGTGCCCTTCTGTGACTTCTTATCCAACTTCATCTTCTGACTCTCCTGAAGAAATCAATAGAACTGAACATTATTACAACATCAGCTAATATTGTTCTGGGCCAGATGCTGTGCCATGGATTCCCTTGTATCACTGCTAAACTTCAAAAGGAAACCTGTCAGGGCTTCTTCTTATTTTAGCACTATGGAATCTGAAGACATTATCAGTGAGGTTTGGAAAGCAGTGTTGTGATAACCTATAACATCCATGTAGCTGCATGAAATGAGCATATGCCTCATGCTAATACCCAGTGTGGGCTACCAGAGACTTTGATTACCACTCACTAGGGGCTCGGGTTGATGGAGGCTTTGCCAGCTGAAGTTTAATGATCTAGAACCCTCATTTCCCATCATCAAGGCAGCAACAGGCAAGAAGTCCTTAATGCCACAAAGAAGACTAGGATATGTACAGGAGCATAGATGTATTAGTGAGTTCTCCCACTTCAAGTAAAAAAATCCCTGACATATTTAATTTGAAGGAAAAATGGTCTTTGGCTCATGGTTCCAGAGGTTTCAGTCTATGACCACCTGGCTCCAGGCAGGAATATCATGGAGGATGGGTGTGGAGCAAAGCTGCTCACTGAATGGTGGCAAGGAAGTAGTATACAGTGGAAGAGCTCCTGGGAAAGACAGGGACAGACTGACAGAATCAGAGACAGAGTGACTCTCCACAGGCATGGCCTGCCTTCTCCAGCTGCCCCTCAACCACACATTCAATTATGAACCACCGTGGATTAACCCCATCACCCAGTTATCTTCCCCAAAAATCTCTTAATCCAGTTACACTGACGGCTGAGATAGCAGCATAACATACATATTTGATGCGAAATAAATATCAGTCTCAGTTTTTAATTAGGTTACTAACTATGACAATATGCTAAACCACAGAGCTGAGATTCAAATCTCATCTACACTTCTTCAAGATTCTTGTGTCATTGTGAACTGCTAGGTGATTAGTCTATGGTCCAGTCAGTTTTGGATTTAGTGTCTACAGGGAACTCCCAGGCTTACAAGTAAGTACAAATGTCCTCGCTGACATTAGCAATCCTCCTGCTTCTGCCTCCCAAGTGCTGGGATTATAGGCAATAGACACTATATCTGGCACAGTGGTATGTAGTATTGATTGCTGGTGGGCATGAGTCTCCATGCCTTGCATTGTTTTATGTGATTACCAGGGATCAAACCCTGTGCTTGCAAGACAGAGACAGCCTTTCAAATCTCCACCACAATATTCTCTCTTTTGCAGGTTCATCTTGTGGGCTTGCTTAAATTCCCAGCCTGCATTGGGTCTACTAGTCAAAAGTTTTATATTATTTGTGACTTCTAAGAATGAATTTCTGCAGCATAACAAAAATTTACAAGAAATAAATATGGAAAATTTAAATCAAAAATAATACACAAAATGTGTATTGTGGGGTTCTGTACACTTTCTTGGAACAAATCAAACATGTTTTCTGAGGTCTCAAGCAGCCACTGAAAGAGTGAAACAGATGCTACATAATGTATCAATATATGTCAAAAGTGAAAATTCAATTAAATATTTAAGGAAGGCCCAGGCATTCCAGTGCTCACACCAAATAGAAATCATTCCAAGGATCTGTGAAAGAATACATCATAAGGAGGGAGAGGGGTCAAAAATGTTGTAGGTAACTCCAGAAAAGGAAAGACACATCAGAGCTCTTAATGCAGTTCTGAAGAGTACTGGGGAACTCAGAGCATGATTGGGTGGAGCTAGAAAGCCACCTCGGCAGCAGAAAGGAATATTTCCACCAGAAGAAGGAAGCATCTCGGAAAAAGACATTAGTAAAGAAAAAAGAAAACAATGGACACATCATAAAATGCTCAATCATTTCTTCTTCCTTTGACAGAATAGAATTGAGCACAGTTGCATGAAAAACTAAATTCAAAAATAAGAGGTATGAACTATGGCAGCAGGAAACTTTTTTTTTTTAAGGTTTTTTGAGACAGGGTCTTGCTTTGTGGTTCAGGCTGGCCCTGTGCTCAGCCTCTAACTCACAGCACAGCAATCCTCCTGCCTCTGCCTCCCAAGTGCTGGGATTACAGGTGTGAGCCACCACGCCCGGCACTGTGCTATGTGGTACTGGTTGCTGCTGGGTGTGAGTCTCCATGCCCAGTATAGGTATGTGGTTACCAGAGATCGAACCCAGGTCCTTGCGCTTGCAAGACAGGTGCCAGAACCACTGAGCTATATCCCCAGCCCAGCAGGAAACTTCTTTATGGAACTCAAAATCCAAGTTGATAGAAACAAATTTGCTTCATGGGAGTCAGAGAACCAGGAAAGTTTAGAACCAAAACCCAATGTCCTCTCACACCCAGATATAAAAACCAGCTCACTAAACTGTGAACAGATTCGCTTTAACAAAGCTTGTACATTTCATCTTCTGGCCACCAAGTATATGTTGCCTATTTTTGAAGAAACCTATTACTGAAGTTCTGGGGGGAATTCTGGTCTTGAATGATTTTCTCAAGGAATAGCATTAAAACAACTAATCACAGAAGGCATAACTTGAAAATTAGGAAAGTTATATAAATTTTTTTCTTTTTTGAGACAGAATCTCACTTTGTAGTTCAGGCTGGTCCTGATCTCAGCCTCAAACTCACAGCAATCCTCCTGCTTCTGCCTCCCAAGTGCTGGAATTATAGGCATTAGCCACCACGTCTGGCACAGTGGTATGTAGTACTGATTGCTGGTTGGCATGAGTCTCCACACCTTGCATTGTTTTATGTGATTACCTGGGATCAAACCCAGGCTCCTGTGCTTGCAAGACAGGTGCTGGAACCACTGAGCTAAATCCTTGGCTTAATATATGCATTATCTTTAATCCATTGTCAAACCCAAATAGTAAAGATTATTACTTCCTAGTGTCTTGGACTACTGAGATTACAAAGTACTTTATTTGAGTGAGAAATAACTTGAACAATTACTTATACAGCTTCTAATTGGTATAGCAAGAATTCTAACTTACCACCAGGCAGCACCAGTGTCTGTATCTATTAATATCATACTGCCTCTTGACACTCAGGTAACTTGAAGAAATGAAAATTATTATGAAAGATGCATTTAAATCCCAATGTGATAAACTGAACACATACTTTTGCTTTTCTTTAAATCACTCTAAAATAATAAAAAGTGAATTTTAAAGACGTAAGCTCACAAAGTCAGAAAGAACAAAAGATTCAGTCACAGGCTCAAAGTTTTGCAAATGAGAAGACAGATGGATAATGGGAACTGGCTTCAAAAATTCAACAATGCTGACTCCTTAGCTGGCAGTAGTAGTAAAAAGATCCAGAAAGCACTGTCTCACATAAGCCCTAAAGATTCAGGAGTTAGGGATGTCTAATACCTCTGGAAGTTGGTAGAAATTCATAAAAGCCTACATGAAAAAGTAAATAAAACTCTACACAAAAGCAAATGATCCACTCCCCTCCTGAGCTGTACTCACCTGGATGGTCATCCCTTCACCAAGCAGAAGCCAGGAGATTCATTCTCCAGAAGGAATAAAACAAAGATTCCCTGCACTGGGGAAGCAGGGAGAGTCCCAAATGGAGAAAATACTTGCTTAAAAACAAATAAAGTAGATTTTTGCAAATAGAATTCTGCAGCTCAAATAAGGAACAGAGTATTTGCACCTGTCAGCTAGGTGCAAATACCCTCAGCCAAAAATGAGGGAATGAAAGAAGGAAGGGCCTCTCTGAGGAAAAGATTCATAGACACTGGCATCAGTGGTTCCCTACTGGAGTGGCCCAGCCAGACCAGCTTAGTTTCAAGTCGTCTCACTGCATGCAAATGACCTGTCAGTCTTCCAGTCCCCACCTCTGACAATGGGTAAATGGTGAAGGTCCCCAGGCTTTGGGGGGAAACATCCAGTATGGATTCTAAAGAGCACACAGAGTCAAACAAATGAGAAAAAGCAAGGGCTGCATGAAGAAAGATGACACATGAACCAACTTTCATTCAATCCCCAGACAAAGAAGATATTATGTTCATGAACTAAAAAATAACATTTTTCAAAGTGAGCATTCAGGAAATTTTGTTAAAGCCCTAGAGAATTAAAAATAGGAAATCATATATGAGAAACATAAGGGAAGTTTAGAAAGTAAATATAAAGAAATAGTCCAGAGTAGAGCTAAAAAATAGCAAGAAAAGTTAGCAGGTTAAAATGACCACATGTCAAAGATTTTATTTAATTCATCAGTGAGGGAACCAGCCATGTTACATGTGGTTCTATGGAGAAATCAAAGAATGGAAAAATAAATGCACAATAGGAAACAAATGTGTCAGTAGATGCTTGCTTGCCAATTGTTTGGGGAAAGAAATAAATCAAATTTTCATCTATCATATTTATTTGCATTTCTATGTGGGAAAAATCATTTACCTTACTGTCAGTTTTCTGCAAGTTACAGTTGTAAAATAACTCAAAGACAAAGAAAGTCAAAGCATTATAGAATCAGATAATGCAACCCCATACAGTAGCACATAACTGGAGTCCAAGAATTCTTGAGAGGCTGAGGCAGAAGATTGCAAATTTGAGTCCACCCTGTGGAATTTAGAAACTTAGCATGACTTTATCTTAAAAATGTGAAATAGAAAATGCTCAATGTAAAATAGGAAGAAGGGGGAAATTTTTGAGATTGTAACAAAAAAGTAAGGAAACAAATTTTATGTATATGTGGGGGGCAGTAGGGTGGGTAGGGCTATGGGAAAAAATGAGAATTAAGTTGTGTCTTATACTGATACAAATCCCCATTATGGAGTGCAATCATGATGTGTATATGTAATGTACCAATAAAGATTTTTTTAAAAATTTAAAAAGCAAATATAATTCTAAAACAGATATAATAAATATAAACAAATATTCTAAAAATAAATAAATAAATAAATAAAATAAAAAACAAAAAGGACTGTGATACAGTTCTGTGCAAAAGCCCTGATTTCAACACCAGTACCACACACACAAAAATCACGTAGTCCCCTAAAACACATAAAACTATTTTTCCTGACAAAAACAAAAGATATGAAAACTAGATCACTTCTGGAATTTCCAAAGTTTAGAAAAAGAAAAAACAGTAAGGATAAACAAAAACATTAAAGTAATAACTCTACAAAATATCCTAGTAATAGAGGGTTAAAGGAGTCCATCTTTAGACACTTTGAAAAATTCATGAAACCATTCAAATGAATTATTTGCATTTGTTGTGTACAAATTAAGCCTCAGTAAAATTGATTTTTTTTAACTAGAAGATTCAGCTGGTATCTCATGGAGAAACTTCATAATAAAATTTCAAATCTCTGACAAAAATGAAAACAATGTTCTACAACTTTCACAGAATAAAACTTCTTCAAATAAAAGGATGAGGCCATGAGGATAAGGCTATCTAACAAATAACAAAACACAATATATAGGAGAAAGAAGCTCTCTTATTCTACATGACAAGGAAGTGACTAGCATGTGAAGCAACTTTACATAGTTTATAAAGAGCTGGAAGAGAAGTATTCAAAGGTTTCCAACACAGAAAGAAACTCAATCACTGAAGTACATACAAATGCTACTTACCTTGATTTGATCATTACACATCATGCACATATATCTAATTATCACATCATAACTCATAAATATGCACAATTATGTGTCAAAGCAACAAATTAAATTACTGAGCTGAAATAGATGGAACAAATATTCTTTCAAGAGTTGGAAGATAATAAAGTAATGCCTCAGACTTATGAAAGGAAACTGTTCTTTTTTTTATTGAAATCTTTATTGGTACATTACATATACACATCATGATTGCACTCAACAATGAGAATTTGTACCAGTATATGACACAACTCAATTCTCATTTTTTCCCATAGTCCTACCCACCCTACCACCCCCACCCTCTATAGATATAAACTTTGTTTCCTTTCTTGCTATAATAACATTATTTTTCCCCCTTTACCCCATTTCACTTTGAGTATTTTCTATTTCACAATAAATAACATACATTTTAGAACTGATATACATCATTATATTCTCATACCAGAGAAAAGATATGATATTTAAACATCAGTGACCTATTTATTTCACTTATGAGGATGTCCTCAAGGTATGTCCATTTAAGTATAAATGATTCAAACTTATCATTTTTATGGCATAGTAATGCTCCATTCTATAGAAGAACCACAATTTTTTTATCCAGTCTCCAGTTGATGGACATTTGGGCTGTGTCCAAGATTTAGCAATCACAAACTGAGCTGCTATAAACATGGGTGCACATATGTCACTGTGATATGGATCTTTTAATTCTTTTGTGTATATACTAGCAGAGCGATGGCTGAGTTAAATGGCACCTCTAACTGCAGTTGTTTTTTCTGTTGTTGTTGTTCTTTGGGAGTTTTTTTAAGGGTTTTTGAGACAGGGTCTCACTTTGTGGTTCAGGCTGGCCCTGAGCTCAGCCTTAAACTCACATCACAGAAATCCTCCTGCCTCTGCCTCCTGAGTGCTAGGATTACAGGCGTGAACCACCACACCCCGCACTGTGGTATGTGGTACTGATTGCTGCTGGGGTGAGGCTCCACGCCCAGTATTGTTATGTAGTTACCGGGGATTGAACCCAGGTCCTTGCCATTACAAGACAGATGCCGGGACCACTGAGCTATCTCCCCAGCCCTCTAACTGCAGTTTTTTATAGGAGTCTCCAAACTGTTCTCCACAGGGGTTGTACGAGTTTACATTCCCACCAACAATGGAGAAGGGTTCCTTCTTCTCCGCAGCCTCGCCAACATTTGTTGCTGGCTAATTCTGACACAACAGCCATTCTTTGTGGAGTGAAATGAAATCTTAATTGTTTCATTTGCAACTCTCGAATGACTAGTGATGTCGAACATTTCTTCATATGCTTCTTAGCTGCTTTTATTTCTTCCTCTGAAAAGTGTCTGTTCATTTCAGATGGCCATTTTTGAATTGGGTCTTTACATTTGGGTGGATTGGTTTTTTTAAGCCCTTTATATATTCTAGATAATAGCCCTTTGTCTGACAAACAGTTGGTAAAGTCTCTTTCCTATACTGATGGCTGCCTTTTCACTTTGCTAGTGGTTTCTTTTGCTATGCAGAAACCTCTTAATATGATGAGATCCGATTTATCAATTTCTTCTACCATTTCTCATGCTATAGAGGATTTGTTCATGAAATCTTTCCCTAAATCAACGTCGTCAAGAGTTTTACTTAACCTGTTTTGTAGCAGGTTTAGTGTGTTTCCTTTAATATTTAGGTCCCTGATACACTTTGATTTTATTTTAGTACACAGTGAAAGAGCTAGGTCTAGCTTTAATCTTTGACATGTTAAACTCCAGTTAAACTCCAAGCACCATTTGTTAAAGAGGCTATATGTCCTTCCTCCACTGAGGGTATTTGGCTCCTTTGTCAAAAATGAGATAGCTTAGTGTATCTGGAGTTGTTTCTGGATCTTATAATGTACTCCACTGGTCCTCAGGTCTGTTGCTTTGCCAGCACCAGGAGGTTTTTATCACAGTGGCTTTGTAGTGTAGTTTCAAGTTGCAGATTGTAATACCCCCTATCATGTCCTTATTACTTAGAATTGCTTTTGCTATTCAAGGTCTTTTGTGATTCCAGATGAATTTCTGAATTATTTTCTCTAGATCTGTGAAATATGCTGCTGAGAGTTTGACTGGGATTATGTTGAATCTGTATAATAGTTGTGGAAGTATAGCTATTTTGATGATATTGATTCTTCCAACCCAGGAACAAGGGATGTCTTTCTGTTTTCTGGTATCTTCTTCTATCTCCTTTTTCAGAGTGCTGTAATTTTCAGCATAGAGGTCTTTCACCTCCTTTGTTAGATTGATTCCTAGATATTTCTTTTTTTTTTTTTTCTTTTTTTTGGATGCCACTGTAAAGGGGATTGATTCTCCAATTTCTTGCTCAGTGAATCTGTTGTTTGTGTATATAGAGGCTAATGATTTTTGAGCATTGACGTTGTATCCAGCTACACTACTAAATTTATCGATTAGGTCTGGCAGTCTTTTGGTTGAGTTTTTAGAATCCTCTAGATAGAGTATCATGTCATCAGCAAATAATAACAGTTTAACTTATACATTTCCTATCTTTATTCCTTTTATTTCTTTGTCTTGCCTAATTTCTATGGCTAATATTTTCAGCACAATATTGAACAGAAGTGGTGAAAGTGGCCATCCTTGTCTTCTACCTGATCTTAGTGGGAAAGGTTTCAATTTTTGACCATTTAAGGTGATGCTTGCTGTTGGTTTCTCATAAATAGCTTTTATTAGTTTGAGATACAGCCCATCTATTCCAATTTTCTGCAGGGTTTTGATCACAAATGGGTGTTGGATTTTGTCAAATGCTTTTTCTGCATCTATTGAGATGACCATATGGTTTCTATCCTTGAGTCTGTTACGGTAGTGTATTAAATTTATCGATTTACGTGTGTTGAACCTGCATCCCTGGGATGAATCCAACTTGGTCAGGGTGTATGATCTTCTAGATGATTCTCTGTATTATGTTTGCTAGTATGTTATTGAAGATTTTTGCATCAAGTTCATTAGGGAAATTGGCCTGTAAGTCTCTTTTTTGGTTGGGTCTTTCTCTCTTTTGGGATCAAGGTAATGTTTCCTTCCAGAAATGAATTTGGTAGTGCTGCTTCCTTTTCAATTTCATTGAAGAGTTTGAGGAGTAGTGGTGTTAACTCTTCTCTAAAAGTTTTGTAGAATTCAATAGTGAAACCATCAGGCCTAAGGCTTCTTTTTGTTGGTAGGTTTTTTACTACATTTTCAATTTCACAGGTTGGTATTGGCGTGTTTAACATTTTTATATCCTCTTCATTCAACTTTGGAAGTTCATATGTATCTAGGAAATTATCCATTTCTTCTACATTTTCCATTTTATTGGAACACAAATTTTCAAAGTATGTGTTTATTATTCTTTATGTTTCCACTGGGTCAGTGGTAATTTCCCCCTTTTCATTTCTAATGGTGGAGCACTTTCTTATCTTTTTTGAGAAGGTTGGCTAAGGGTCTATCAATTTTATTTATCCTTTCAAAAAACCACCTCTTGGATTTGTTGATTTTCTGTATTGTTCTCTTAGTCTCCATTGCATTAATTTCTTCTCTGATCCTTCTGATTTCCTCCCTAGTATGAGCTCTCACTTTGCCTTGCTCCTCTTTTTCTAGTAGCTTAAGGTTCAGCATTAGATTGTTAATTTGAGTGCGCTCTGTTTTCTTGATATAGGTATTCACTGCTATGCATTTCCCTCATAGAACTGCTTTCATTGTATCCCATAAGTTTCTGTACATTGTACTGGGGTTATCATTCAATTGTAGAAACTGTTTAATTTCATCTTTAATTTCTTCTGTGACCCATTGGTTAGTCAGTAGAGTATTGTTCAATTTCGATGTCTTTGTGAAGGTCTTGGGATTTTTTTTTTTCTCTTCATCTCTAGTTTCAAGGCACTATGATCTGAGAGTATACAACGGACAATTTCAGTTCCTTTGCATTTACTTAAACCTGTTCTACGAACTAGCAAGTGTTCTATTTTGGAGAATGATCCATGAGCAGCTGAGAAGAATGTAAAATCTTGCTTAGTGGGGTGAAATATTCTGTAGGCATCTATTAAGTCCATTTGTTGAAGAGTTTAGTTTAGCTCAAGCATTTCTTTATTGATTTTCTGTCCAGTCAATCTGTCTATTTCTGACAATGGGGTATTGAAAAAAGTCCCCTATTATTATTATATCACTGCTTACCTGCCTTTTCATGTCCATTAATGTTTGTTTGATGTAGCCTGTTGCAGCTGAGTTGGAGCATAAATATTTAAGACAGTTATTTCTTTCTCTTGGATAGTTCCCTCTACAAGAATATAATGACCGTCTTTATCTCTTTTAATCAGTTTTGGTTTAAAATCTATTTTGTCTGAAAATAAGATAGCTACTCCTGCTTTTTTGCAGTTTCCTGTTGCATGGAGAATTGTTTTCCATCCCTTTGCTTTCAGTCTGTAGCTTTCTGTCTGGATTAGGTATGTTTCCTGTATGCAGCAGATTGTAGGATCTTGCTTTTTGATCCATTCTGCCAGTCTGTGTCTCTTAATTGGTTCATTGAGACCACTGATATTAAGGGTTATGACTGATATGGATAGACTTAGGGCCATCATGTTTTCCTGTTCTAGGCTCTTTTATTGTTGAATTTGTTCTTTTCCCATCAGTTTCTTGTTTGGCTCCATGGGATGACTCTGTTGGGTCTCATGGGTTTGTAATTTTCCTTTTTTTTTTTTTTCTCCAAGATATCCTTTAGGATATTTTGTAGTGCTGGTTTTGTATGCATGAAGTTTTTAAGATGTTCTTTGTCATGAAAATATTTTATTTCCCCCTCAATTTTCAGAGGTAACTTTGAAGAGTAAATCAGTCTGGGTTGGAAGTTGCTGTCCTTTAAGGTTTAAAACACTTCACTCCAGGCTCTTCTTGCATTGAGTGTTTGGGTTGAAAAGTCTGCTTTGATCCTGATGAGCTTACTTTTGTAGGTGATTTTTTTCTTCTGTCTAGCTGCTTTCAGTATTTCCTTCTTTATTTTCATATCTGGAACTTTTATAATTATATGCCTAGGTGTGGGTTTTTGTATATTTCTGCCCTGTGGAGTTTTGTATGCTTCATGAATCTGTATATCTAATTTTCTTTCTTTGTCTGTGAAGTTTTCTGCTATTATTTCTGTGAACAAATTTTTTATGTCTTTTGTATCATCTTCAGCTTCCTCAGTAACTCCAGTCAACCTTATGTTATTCTTCTTTGAATATCTAGGAGCTGTTCAATAGATTTCTCATGATCTTTAGCCACTTTCCATAAATTATGTCTTTCCTGTTCATTGGCTGCAATTGTGTCCTCTAAATCTGAGATTAGGTCTTCTGCAGAGTTTATTCTACTGTGTAAACTTTTGTTTTCTTTTTTGATTGCCTGGGCTTCTACTTGTAGCTGTTTAAGGGGTTCCATTGCTTTTGTTATCTCAGATTCTATCATATCCTTGATTTCCTCTTTAGCTTTGTTAATCATGCCATTAACTATGTTCAGAATCTCTCTTTTCATCTCAGAAATCAGTTCTGATTTCCATTGTATTAGATCTTGTTTAGTTACCATCTCAGAGAGTCCTGGTGATTGAGTTTCAGACTTCTCCATTTCCTTTAGCCCAATATTACCTTGGGGTGAGGATCTCTGCATCTGAGATTTTCAGTGTTTCCTCATTTCTGAGCTTTTGTCCATGCTGTTGTATTTGGCTTCATCATTGCCCTGTTGTCTGGTGATGTTTGTTGCAATTGTCTTTCTTCCTAATATTTAAATCCCTTAAGATTAGCACTAAGCATTAACAGTATCAAACATAACCCAAGAAATGGTAAACTGGAAGTTGCTGCTCTGACCCCTTCAACCTCATAAGCCAGAACTATGATCATATGCCCAGACTTAAAATTAACCACGGATATATTTACACCATTCAGGCATTACCTTTTGGAAGTGAAAAGGTCACAAAGGAGTTAGGTAGCAGAGAGATAGGGGAGGGAGAGATTAGCAATAAGATTAAAGGATGTAATGAAATAGAGAAATGAAGACTAGCAGAGTGGACAAAGAGTAGAAAAAGGGGGGAGATGAAGAAAAAAAGGGAGAGAAAAAGGGAGGGAAGAAAAAAAAGGCAGCAACAGGAATAGCAAAAACACAGAACTAAATAAAACAAACAAACACAGGTAAAAAGAGACTAGGATAAGACTGAGTCCACTAACAGCCAGCTGTCGGAGGCAAGGAACTATTGATACCAGTATGGGCTGAGACACACAGTTTGAAGTTTATAGGTCACAGGGAAAAAGAGCTATGAAGTTGCAGGCTTTCCCCTGATGTGAGTCCAGTGTCCTGTAGGTTGCACTGTACCCAGAAACTCACTGATGCGGAGGTTAGCAGGTCTCAGACCAGGGACCCACCCCTTCAGTATGGCGGGAGTGGGGTGGGGGGGTGGAGTCAGGGTCCCAGTTGAGTTTTGGATTGTAGTGTTCCAGAACTGGAGGCCTTGGGGTAGCCAGTCGCTTGATGTAAGTCCAGTGTCCTGCAGGTGGCGTTGGACCCAGAAACTCACTGATGCAAGGTTCACAGGTCTCAGAGCAGGGCCCACCCCCTTCAGTATGGCGGGAGGGTGGGACTGGAACCAGGGCCCCAGATGGAGTTCCAGAGTTGGGGTGTCCCAGGACTGGAAGCCTTGGGGTTGCCAGTTCGCTGTGGTAGGGATGATCTTGGTTGATCCCGCAGGAGCTTGAGACATCTTCTCCTAGCAGAGAGAATCCTCCATCCCATTGGGTGGTGGGTGGGGCTTCCTTGTGTAGGTCCTTGGTCCTCTCCCATGAGCCCAGGTCTAATTTAACGCAGTTTAATGCAGCCGCCATGGTCCAGTATGCAGTTCTGCTCCTCGCCATGATCCTATATCTTGGCAGTTGGCTGCATGCTGTCCACTGCATATCTGTGCATAGTCCTGGCAGGATCGGCAGCCCCTCTCCCTCTGGGGAGAGGGAAGAAGGGATGGTAGCCGCTCTAGGTTGCTCTTCTTTCTTTGGCCTTAATGTTTGCTTCTGATCTCTTCAATCTAGATTTCTCTGCTGTTTTTCTTTTTCCTTCTTTTTTCTTCCTGCTCCCCCCCCAAACTGCTGTTTTCTGGCTTATGAACAATTTATAGGGAGGCAGAGGTATCCAGCTTTTACCATTCTTCCATCTTCCCAGAATTCAGAAACCATTCTTTTTTAAAATTCTAGACTATCATATACACATATGTACAAATACCAGCATCTCCAAAATATCTGCACGTGCATTTTTGTCTTTCTCAGGAAACTGATGGGTTCTGACCTCCATTAAGGCAGGCAGGAGCTCATAGGAGAGGCCCTGTGAGCTTTGGCCAGGGAAGAGCATGGGGGCATCTTTTTGATGATGATGCAGACGAACTTCTCTCTATATGCACCAGGGGGAAGGGGAGAGTTAATATGGAAGCCACTAAGCAGTCTCCAGAGGCTTCTTCTTCCAAAAGGTAAAACCGATCAGAGTGTTCTGTAAATAAATTTAGATCATTTGCGAAGAAGTTTGGGAGTGAACAGGTGATGAGAAGACAGAAAACAGCAATCAAAACAGAAACATGGCATGTTCTAGCTCCAAAAGAAAAAAAAATAGAAAAGCAAATATCATCTCAATATACTACTGCTTAGTTTTAGATATATTTATACTTTAATGACTTTAATATTGAACAATAAGCTGTAACCAAAATTTTAGTATAATTATATTGGGGAAATGGGGAACTACAGACAAGGCAACACATTTAAGAGGTGGAATGAAAAAGTTAAATCCTTGCCTCACTTTCTACAAAACTGAGTCATAGATACTTCAAACAGACTCAAGCAAGAAGTACCAATAAAAACATGTTAAAAAGAGTCCAGCAAAGGAGGCTGACTTGTCATATGTGGAGATCAGTAACATATGGGAAAGCACCATCTTTCCTGTAGCTCTATTTGTCTCATTAAACTATGTTTGTGTGCACCACTGGCAAACAAAACATATTTTAAGAATTTATTGTTATGAGTTTTCCACCACCAAAGAAAGCAACATTTCCAATTGTTGGTTCCAAAGAGCCATCTACCAAGTCTCTAGTGCCATCAGTAAGGTCAGTGCATTGGATCTCCGAGTCACAGTATGGCAAATGTCACATCTCAGAGACAAAGTAATCCATTCTTTGAACTTTAGTCCATACCAATGCAGGACTCAAGCTACTTGGGGTGGAAACAGGCCCGAGGCATGACTCAGAACTCAGTCATGCAAGATCAAGAATTCCCAGAGGACTGTAGTTCCCATTCATCAGTTTTTCACCATTTGCTTATAAGAAGTGCCTCCCAGGGAGTGTCTACAGAGCTCCTTCCAGCACTGGGACCACTGAGATCTTATAGCTGGGAGATGAACTCACTACACAGACAAGTAATCTCCAGCCAAGGCAACATGCAGGGAAGTGCTGCTTTCCTGCAGGCAGCTCTGAGACAGCACAGCAGATGATGGCCACCAGCCCACTCCAGTTTTCCTCATGCATCTCAGGACCTGCACATCAAACAGCAGGGCTGAGGACACACTGGCACAGATGGACTTGTGCAGAGGAAAACTGAGATGGGCTATCCAGTAGCTCAGCATTCTCTCCTTCTGCCCACAGTATTCTCTAGCCAGGCATTATCCTCTCCCTGACTGCCAAGCCCAGCAATTCATTAAAATTGGTCAATATTACTTAAAACTTCTTACAGACAGTCTCTTGGTTCTGGGAAAATTTAATATTCACAGGCAGAAGACTTAAGTCAAGACCCATATATCTCATCATGTATTAAAGTCAAAATGTATCACAAATCTAAATATTAAAAACAGAAACAATCTACTGAAGATAAAATAAGTACAACTCTTGAAGACATAGGTAAGGACTTTCAGAACAGAACTCCTATGGTACAAAAAAAAATACTTAAAATCAACAAATGAGATCATATCAAATTAGGAACTTCTGTATCACAAAGGAAGCAATCAACAGAGGGAAGAGCTGACCTACGCAATGAGCAAAAAATGTTAACAGGGGTTCATTCCTCAGTTTGAAGACTAACATCAAGAATATATAAAAAACTCAAAAACTTGGACGTCTAAAAATAAAACATCTAATAAAAAATAGGCAAGTAAAATGACTAGACACTTCTCAAAAAAATAAGTATAAATGGTCAATAAATAAATGAAAAAATGTTTATCAGTACTGGCCATCAGAAAAATATAAATTAAAGCTACAATGAGATACCATCTTAACCTGAAAGAATGGCTATCATCAAAAATCTAATAATAGGATGAGAGATTTAGCTCAGTGGTTCCAGTACCTGCCTTGCAAGCACAAAGTCCTGAGTTTGATCCCTGGTGATATCCACATATAACAACGCCAGGCATGGTGACTCATACCTACCAGCAATTAGTACCACATACCATATTGCCGGGTGTGGTGCCTCAGGCTTGTAATCCCAGCACTCTGGAGGCAGAGGCAGGAGGATTGCTGAGTTCCAGGCTTGCCTGGCTA
>PVIR01035370.1:6589-16627 GCA_004026965.1 Petromus typicus | reverse complement strand
AATCCTCCTGCCTCTGCCTCCCGAGTGCTGGGATGACAGGCGTGAGCCACCACGCCCGGCACTGTGGTATGTGGTACTGGTTGCTGCTGGGTGTGGGTCTCCACACCCAGTATTGTTATGTGGTTACCAGGGAATCGAACCCGGGCCCTTGCGCTTGCAAGACAGGCGCCGGAACCACTGAGCTAACTCCCCGGCCCCTGGAATCATCATCTTGAGTGTGGATTTAATAGTCATTCTGATAAATGTGAGGTGACATCACCTTATGGTTTTGACTTGTATTTCCTTGATGGTTAGGAATGTTGAGTATTTTTTCATATACTTGGTTTTGCATGTCTTCTTTTGTTTTTTTTTTTTTGTTGTTGTTGTTTTTTTAGGTTTTTTGAGACAGGGTCTCGCTTTGTAGTTCAGGCTGGCCCTGAGCTCAGCCTCAAACTCACATCACAGTAATCCTCCTGCGTCTGCCTCCAAGTGCTGGGATTACAGGCGTGAGCCACCACGCCCGGCACTGTGGTATGTGGTACTGGTTGCTGCTCGGGTGAATCTCCACGCCCGGTATGGTATGTGGTTACCGGGGAATCAAACCCGGGTCCTTGCGCTTGCAAGACAGGCGCCGGAACCACTGAGCTAACTCCCCGGCCCTCTGACATCGACTATTGAGAAATAATAAATATGTGTTATTGTAAGACCTAGGTTTATGATAATTTGCTTCATCAGCCATAATAAATGACATTGAGCAACTTTTTAAAGTATTTAATGTAGTACTGGGCCTTCTCACTGAGCACAGTAATATGAAACAAATCTCACTAAATCCTAAATTACCTAGGCTTGGCTCCAATTTAAAATCTTCCTCCATGGGAGCCGGGGATATAGCTCAGTGGTTCTGGCGCCTGTCTTGCAAGCGCAAGGACCCGGGTTCGATCCCCGGTAACCACATACCAACTGGGTGTGGAGACTCACGCCAGCAGCAATCAGTACCACATACCACAGTGCCGGGCGTGGTGGCTCACGCCTGTCATCCCAGCACTCGGGAGGCAGAGGCAGGAGGATTGTGATGTGAGTTGGAGGCTGAGCTCAGGGCCAGCCTGAACCACAAAGCGAGACCCTGTCTCAAAAAACCTTAAAAAAAAAAAAAAATCAAATCTTCCTCCATGAACCTCCTAGCGTGAGGGATCACAGGTGTGTATCATTCCAGCATTTACTTATTTATTGAAAGCAATTAGGAGGCTAGGGTGGGAGGATCAGTTTGACTTTGAAGTCAACCTGGGCTACATAGTAAACTGAAGGTTGGCTTCAAATTTAAAGTGATCGTCCCACCTCAGCCTCCTAAATTTTTGGATTACAGGCGTGTGCCGCCACACCTTGCCTTTTTTTTTTTTGACAGTGTCTTGCTTTTGTACTTCAGGCTGGCTTTGAGCTCACCCTTGAACTCACAGCAATCCTCCTGCCTCTGCCTCCCCAGTGTTGGGATTACAGTCGTGAGCCACCACACCTGGCACTGTGGTATGTGGTAACTGAGGATTGAACCCGGTCCCTCATACTTGCAAGGCAGACACTGGGACCACTGAGCTAAATCCCCAGCCCCATGCCTTGCTTTTAACAACCTTTTAAAAGCAGAACAAGCCAGGCATACACCTGTAATGCCAGTCCTTGTGAGGCTGAGGTAACAGGATTGTTTCAAGTACAAAGCCAGCCTGAGCTCCATGGAGACGAAGGTTAACCTGAACTATGTAGCAAAACCCTGTCAAAAAAAGATATTAAAGGGCCGGGGAGTTAGCTCAGTGGTTCCGGCGCCTGTCTCGGAAACGCAAGGACCCGGGTTCGATTCCCCGGTAACCACATAACAATACTGGGTGTACCCACACCCAGCAGCAACCAGTACCACATACCACAGTGCCGGGCGTGGTGGCTCACGCCTGTAATCCCAGCACTCAGGAGGCAGAGGCAGGAGGATTGTGATGTGAGTTTGAGGCTGAGCTCAGGGCCAGCCTGAACCACAAAGCGAGACCCTGTCTCCAAAAACCTAAAAAAAAAAAAATAGAGCAGACCAGTGCTCTGGAAACAGCTGTCATTTTCACAGAGAACAAACAATATTCTGTCCCTTACAAATAATCTCATCAAACATGCACTAGATTTGGAATATTTTACAAATTTTTCATTCCCTTCAGTTTCTCTATAAAATTTCCATAGCTTTCTGTATCCAAATATGATTTTATTCTTCCTGCATACTTGTTCCCATTGGGCTGCAGTCATTTTTTTCAGAACAGAAACACTTCTTTTTGTCTCTAATGGAAAAAGTACATTTCATTATTTTGAAATGGCTTGGACCATCTCATTTACACATTGTAAGAGGTCAGCTCAGAACGAGTTGTGCAGATGGACTTGGGCTCCCCGGAAGACTGGGACCAAAGCCAAAAGTGGCCTACATAGAAGCCTATGTTCCTGGGGACAGACACTCCTGTACCGCACTCAGATAATGAGAAGAACATGTTCTCCTTCCTGGCCCAGCAAGCGCTTTATCAGGATCTTTTTGCATGTACCCAGTAATACGTGACAAATGTTTGGTGGTCTGTGTCCTCTCCTGAACTCACTTGCAGGAGGGGCTATAAAAATCAGCAGCTAACAATAAACTTCACATTCACCTACTGTCTGCCTTGTTCCTTGGTCACCCAATACCCCACGTCCTGTCCCCATTGAGGGACATTCAGGGGTCACAAAGACCCCCTGCAATATATAGTGATTGTAAATATCAAGCAAAGTCATTTTATTTGATAGAGTTGTGTGTGGTGGTGCACTCATAATTCTAACACTCGGGAGGCTGAGGAAGGAAGATGGCCATGAGTTTGAAGCCAGTGTGGGCAACACTGTGAGCTGAAGACCAGCCTGAACTACAGAGTAAGATCCTGCATCAATAAACAAAAACACACAGGAAAAAATAGGGATGGAAAATTGCAAAATCAAGATCATAGATTTAGCTCAATGTTTCCAGTGCTTGCCTGTCAAGTGCAAGGTCCTGAGTTTGATCACTGGTACCAAAAAATAAAAATAAAAGAAAGAAAAAGGGAAAATTGCAAAATCTCTGTTATTTTAGCAGAGAAGACCTCATGAATATGCATATCACCCCTTTAGATCCACCCGCTATATACTTTTTTTTTTTAAGGTTTTTTTTTTTTTTTTAGGTTTTTTTTTTGAGACAGGGTCTCGCTTTTGTGGTTCAGGCTGGCCCTGAGCTCAGCCTCCAACTCACATCACAATCCTCCTGCCTCTGCCTCCCGAGTGCTGGGATGACAGGCGTGAGCCACCACGCCCGGCACTGTGGTATGTGGTACTGGTTGCTGCTGGGTGTGGGTCTCCACACCCAGTATTGTGATATGGTTACCGGGGAATCGAACCCGGGCCCTTGCGCTTGCAAGACAGGCGCCGGAACCACTGAGCTATGTCCCCGGCCCCTATATACTTTTAAAGTATATAACCATTATAGAGGTTTTCAACATGCAAAAAATGAAAGTCCTTATTGATGACTCCGTTTCTTTCTTTCCTTCCTTTGTTTCCTTCCTTCTTTCCTTCTGTCTGTCTCTTTCTGTCCAGTGCTGGAGACTGAGCCCACAGCCTAGTCCATACTAGGTAACTGCTCTACCACTGAGCTGGGAACTCAGAGCAATGTGCGCTGGTTTCATCTAGAGGCTGCCAGTGTCAGAGAGAAGCTGCTGAATGAGTCAGCAGGAGGTTGAGGAACTGACTTCCAACAAGCAGGAAGCCAGGTTCCAGCTGGCAGGAGGCACATGAAATGTATAAATCAAATTGGGTTCCAGCCTCATAGCCAGAAATGAAGTTGAACTTCAGTGAAACCAAAGGTACAGGCTTGCCTCGGTTATCCAATACCCTGCATAATTCTACGGCTGACTTGCTGGGGTTACTTAACATTGACCTGGACTCTGTCTGTTCATTTTGTCTACCAGTGGCCATAGGAATTACTTCCTGAAGTTAACTTTTTTTATTTTCTTTTTTCTTGTTTTTCCTTTTTTTATTATGATATATTTATTTAACAATAGATGTGATTTTAGATAATTTGAGAAATAACTTTGAATTGCGTGTTTGATTTGATGGGTCAGATTTTTTTTTTTTTTTTTTTTTTTTTTTTTTTTTTTTTTTTTTTGAGACAGGGTCTCGCTTGTAGTTCAGGCTGGCCCTGAGCTCAGGCTCAAACTCATTACAGCAATCCTCCTGCCTCTGCCTCCCGAGTGCTGGGATTACAGGCGTGAGCCACCACGCCCAGCATTGTGGTATGTGGTACTGGTTGCTGCTGGGCGTGGGTCTGTACACCCAGGATAGGTATGTGGTTACCGGGGATCGAACCCGGGTCCTTGCACTTGCAAGGAATCATTGAGCTAAATCCCAGGCCCCGGGTCAGATAATTTTTAAAATTTTAAATTTACTGGTACATTTTAGATACACAATATGATGACATTCATTACTGGAATCTTGTACATGTACATGACATATCTTGCTTCTTATATTTTCCCCATTCCCCGCCCTCCCCTCAACTCTTCCAACCTTCCCCATTTATAAAGACTTAATTTCTGGATTTCTCCTTCTTTTCTCATATTTTTTCTTACTTATTTCCTTTCTCCCATTTCCTCTTCTCCCTTGAATATTTTCTTCCTATTATATAATATCTATTATACATTATAATTCTCATTTACACTTTTAGTTTCTCACACCAGAGAAATTATTTGGTATTTACAAATTATTTGGTATTTGGTATTTATTTGGCCTATTTATTTCACTTAAGAGTATATCTTCAGGGGCGGGGATATAGCTCAGTGGTTCCAGCGCCTGCCTTGCAAGCGCAAGGGCCCGGGTTCGATCCCCGGTGACCACATACAATACTGGGTGTGGAGACTCACGCCCAGCAACAATCAGCACCACATACCACAGTGCCGGGCGTGGTGGCTCACGACTGTAATCCCAGCACTCGGGAGGCAGAGGCAGGAGGATTGCTGTGATGTGAGTTTGAGGCTGAGCTCAGGGCCAGCCTAAACCACAAAGCGAGACCCTGTCTCAAAAAACCTAAAAAAAAAAAAAAAAGAATATAGCTTCAGTGTGCATCCATTTAGCTAAATACATTTCAAGATTATCATTTTTATGGCTGAGTAGTACTCCATTTTAGAGAAAAACCCCACATCTCCTGTTTGCTCTTGTTTTTCTATGAACATGAACATTGTTTCTATTCTTGTTGTGGTTCTGTTCTTGTTTTTATCTTCCTTGTCTTTCTCTCCTGTCTTCCACATATTTCCAAATTTTTTATAATCTTCCCACGGCTTCAGTCTTGCTTCTAATCTCTTCTTTTATTTCTCTATTTTTCTCCAAACCCATAATTTTTTCCCCAAGTGTGAAATTACCATACTGAGGATTTATTTACTGTATAAAAATTTCTAATTTGTTGTAGATTTTGATATTTAACCAGAAATATAGTTCATACAATTAAAGATGGCAAGTTAATAGCACAGTTTGTCATTTTCTAGGCTATTGTTTGATGTTATTGTTATTGGTGATTGTACTACATTAGTCAAGGTGACATAATTGTTCTAATGAGCGGCTCTTCTTGATATGCCACCACTGAGATTGCCTAACTGCCATAAAAAATACTGATGCCAAAGAACTGGGGGCCAGGCCATGTAGGCAGCAACTTACCACTTCTGATAAAGAGAGGACATACAATCTTGCAACAGACTCAAATCCCAAAAACCAGGTACCCTTAGAATACATCTCCGAGCAGTTGTCATTTCCTAGGGGTTCTCAGTACTAGCAATAAAGCTACTGACCTAAGCAATTTATAAGCATTGACTCGGGAATTTAACTAAGAAAATAAGAAGATAATGTAAGCAAGACGCAACCCTTGACTTTCAGCTCACCAAAGACAAACCCAGAGGGCAATGAGGTGAGACAATTTGACAGCCAAAAATCCAGACTCTCTAAAGTGATAACAAAGCACATGTGAGGCTTTAGAAAAAAATCAAACAGAAATAAATCCTTGGATAACTGCAGAGAAAGTGACAAAAATGAAAGACATGTTTAGTGACTCTAGAGCAGATACAGATAAAAATGAAAGAGCTTAGAAAAATGCGGAAACCATGAATGCCCAATACAGAAAAGAAATGGACTCTATGAAATAGATTCATACAAATATCCAAGAGATTAAAAATGACAAATAACCAGTGGGACCTATAGACATTTATTCCAGGTATCAGGAAAATTTCATTCAGAGGTAACCAGCCAGGAAAACATTGGGAACTGGATTTAACAGGGGTAAAATAAAGTAAAAACTGGTATAAGTTCTAGCGTGTTTTTGTGGACACACTTTTCAGGATGGGTAAAAGCTGCCTCTACTTAACCAGAGATTGCTACTATAGGTGTTATTTCAAGAGCTCATTCCCCAATTCAGCCTCCCATACCACATGGCGTCTGACAATGGCCTGGTCTTCATGGCTCAAATATCCAAATTGTTGGCGAAGGCCTTGAACATTAAGTAGGAATTAAACTGTGCCTATCTCCCACAAAGCTCAGGACAAATAAAGAAAATAAATAGAATCCTAGGGGCTGGGGATTTAGCTCAGTGGTTCTGGTGCCTGTCTTGCAAATGCAAGGGCCGGGGTTAGGGCCCGGGTTCCATCCCCAGTTAACCACATACAATGCTGGACATGGAGAGTCACGCCCAGCAGCAATCAGTATCACATACCACAGTGCCGGGCGTGGTGGCTCACACCTGTAATCCCAGCACTCGGGAGGCAGAGGCAGGAGGATTGCTGTGATGTGAGTTGGAGGCTGAGCTCAGAGCCAGCCTGAACTACAAAGCGAGACCCTGTCTCAAAAAAAACCCCAAACAAACAAAAAAAGAAGTCATCCTCAGCACTGCATGCGGCATGAATCATCTCCAGCACCAGCTGACCCCTATCATTCCAAGCTTTACCCTTATTTACCTCAGAAGCATCCCAGAGAAAAGTTTCAACCTTAAGGATGAGATGATTCATCCCACTGCAGGAAACATAGGGGAGACCCTCCACACAGATGTCAGAGGCAGCCAGTGATTACAGCTGTATTGTGGCCCTGCAGAGAGATAATAAGAAACAAAGGGACACTGGGCTGGGGATATAGCTCAGTGGTTCCGGCACCTGTCTTGCAAGTGCAAGGACCCAGGTTTGATCCCCGGTAACCCCATACAGTACTGGGCGTGGAGACTCACCCCAGCAGCAACCAGTACCACATACCACAGCGCTGGCCGTGGTGGCTCCCGCCTCCCAGCACTCAGGAGGCAGAGGCAGGAGGATTGCTGTGATGTGAGTTTGAGGCTGAGCTCAGGGCCGGCCTGAACTACAAAGTGAGATCCTGTTTAAAAAAAAAAAGAACCCTAAAAAAAAAAACTTGATTTAAAAAACTAACAAACAAAAACTGGCAGTAGGTGGCTTGGTTTATTCCCTCTTGCCTTATTACCTTAAAATTATGTATGGGAGACACCACCAGTTCTCTCTAAAGCAAAAGGGTCACTAACTGTTCTTTGATCAAATCCCACTAAGCCCTACAGGATATCCAGCTTGCTATCCACAACATGTTTCTACCAGGGCTACAAGGGCCCGTCTTTGTACACAGACACCCCTCCAAAACTCTCCAGACTTACTGAAAAGGACCTTATCCCTTATCCTGTGCTATTAACAACTTCATCAGCACTCAAAGTGGCTAGACTCACAGCCTGGATCCATCGCTCTCATGCCAAGCCATTATCTCTGAAAGACACCACCCAAGAATGATCCTCAGCCAACCAGGTGACCTAAAGATAAGACTGGTTGGCTAGGGATTTAGCTCCGTGGTTCTGACATCTGCCTTACAAACACAAGGTCCTGAGTTCACCCTCAGTAACCACATACCACAATGCTGAGCACTGTGACTCATGCCCCTCAACAATAAGTACCACACACCACAATGCCAAGCATAGTGGCTGATGCCTATAATCCTAGCACTCGGGAGGGAGAGAGGCAGGAGGACTGCTGTGAGTTCCAGGCTCACCTGGGCTACTAAGTGAGCTCAGGGCCAGCCTGAACTACAAAGTGACACCCTGTCTCAAAAACAAAAAGATGTGCCTTAGCCTGAGTATTCATGCAGAAAATAAAATTATCTCACATGACTACTGCCCAATATGGAAGAACTTTCAAACTGTGCCACAGTCAGCTTCAACTTATGTGTTAAAACAAATACATGAAATACATATTTTAAGGCACAAATTGAACTTGTTGTTACTAGCAATTTAAATTCATATGCTCAGGTTTTTTTTGGTTATTAATGACTAAATCAAAGTGAGGTAGGAGATGAGGGTGTGGCAAACTGGCTGAGCAACAGGGCATGAGTTGTCAATCATGAATATCTAGGATATGTGCAGAAAAACAGTTCCTAAAGGCCTAAATCTGGAACCAATCAGAAAATGTCATCCTTTTTTTGTTTGTTTGTTTAGTTTTTTGAGACACGGTCTCGCTTAGTAGTTCAGGCTGGCTCTGAGCTCAGCCTTGAACTCAGCAATCCTCTTGCCTCTCCCAAGTGTTGGGATTACAGGTGTGAGCCAACACACCCGGCACTGTGGTATGTGGTACTGATTGCTGGTGGGTGTGAGTCACTACGCTGGCTGGCATTGTATATGGTTACTGGGGATCAAACCTGGGATGTTTCACTTTCAAGGCAGGCGCCAGAACCACTGAGCTAAATGCCCGGCCGTTTACTTTTTTTTTTTTAATTGAATTCTTTACTGGTACATTTTATATACACATCACAATCACACTCAACATTGGCAATTTGTACCAGTAAATGACATGAATAAATTCTCATTTTAACCATTCCCGTCTTGAGCTCCCCCATATATATGCTTGCTTTTTTTTTTTTTCTTCTTTTTTTTTTTAGGGACAGGGCCTCACTTTGTAGTTCCAGCTGGTCCTGAACTCAGCCTCGAACTCAGCAATCCTCCTGCTGAGTGCTGGGATTACAGACGTGAGACATCATGCCCTGCACTGTGGTGTGTGGACTGTGGTGTGTGGTTCTGATTGCTGGTAGGTGTGAGTCGTCATGTCTGGCATTTTTGTGTGGTTACCTGGGACTGAATCCAGGACCTTGAGTTTGCAAGGCAGGCACTGGAACCTTTGAGCTAAATCCTGGCCCTTCTTTTTTTTTTTTTTAGGTTTTTTTTTGAGACAGGGTCTTGCTTTGTGGTTCAGGCTGGCACTCAGCTCAGCCTCAAACTCATATCACAGCAATCCTCCTGCCTCTGCCTCCCGAGTGCTGGGATTACAGGCGTGAGCCACCACGCCTGGCACTCCTTCTTTTTTTTTTTTTTTTGAGACAGGGTCCAGCTTTTGTAGTTCAGGCTGGCCCTGAGCTCAGCCTCCAACTCACATCACAGCAATCTTCCTGCCTCTGCCTCCCGAGTGCTGGGGTTACAGGCATGAGCCACCACGCCCGGCACTGTGGTATGTGGTACTGGTTGCTGCTGGGTGTGGGTCTCCACGCTCAGTATTATATGTGGTTACCGGGGATCGAACCCGTGTCCTTGCACTTGCAAGACAGGCACCGGAACCACTGAGGTAAATCCCCGGCCCCTGGCCCTTCTTTTTTCAACTGACTTCCAAGACACCAGGAAATCTCTCCCTTACAGATCAAAGCTGAGCCTCTGATTAGGAAACATATGGGCCTCCTCCCTACTCTTCTTCTGAGTCAGGTTGGATACTGTCCTTATTTTTTCTCATAGAAATTCAGGTAATTTAGAAGAATGCCTTGGAGCCGAAGGAGAACAAAGGAACAGCTAGTAAACATCAACTAAACTGGCTGTAAGACATTTTTAGGATTTTTTTCTCTTCTATCAACTGCAAAAAAGATCTCTACCTCTATCCCCCAAAATATTTTAAAGATAAATGTAAGACATATGGGTATTGTTTCCTAGGCAGCTAAGGAATCCCTGGGGGCAGCCTATACTTTGTTCTCTTTTTTTTTTTTTTTTTTTTTTTT
>PVIR01035369.1:0-16522 GCA_004026965.1 Petromus typicus | reverse complement strand
AGCTGGATTTAAATGTCTTTTCTTGAATTTCTCAACTCCAGTTATAATGCAACAAAATATCCAATTTTAAAAGTAGTAATTCATGCTATTAATATTTCAAATCTTATTAACATGACTAGATAAGAACATTGAAAATGACTCTTTTACCTGTGTAATCCACTTTATATTCAAGATGCATCATGACAATATCACTGTCCCTCATTCGTTTGTTGTAGTGAGGATTTATGACAATCTGATCTATCAGCCGAGTTTCTATGTGAGGAGAAGTCAGGTTTAATCTCTCATGCAGGCCAAGGATGGCTTTCCACTTGGATGGAACTAAATTTCTCCTGAAGATGGCAATAAGGAAGAATGAGAAACTCAAGTGAAGAGCATTACCTTTCAGAAGTAATGCACTGTGAGATGTTTAGATTATGAATTTCCATGCTACAGTGTCCTTCTATTTGTCTGAAAATTATGTAATTTTAAAAATTATTTTAGTTGACACAAAGATTACAAATGTTTTGGGGATACCATGTGATGTTTTGACGCATAGACACATTGTGCAATGTTCAAATTGGTTAAGCATATCTATTTCTTCAAATATGAGTTATTTCTTTGTAGTGAAAACATTTGAAGTTCATTCTGCCAGCCTTTTGAAATATATACTACTTCCTTACTATGTACATATGTTCACCTACTGTGCAACAGAATAAGAGAATGTCTACCTCCTCCCCAGCTTGGCACACACTGGCCAGCCTTCCTCCCCTTCTCACACCTGCTCTTCTTCCCCAGCCTCTGGTCACCACTATTTCACTCTTACCTTCATTCAGATCAGCTTGTCTTGATTCCACATGTGGCTCATTTTAACATTTATGATCAGACCATAATCAGTGCAAATCCCTCTTTGTAACTTTTCTTAAGTTATGTTTTGATCTCTATTTCTAGATTTTTAGTTCTCCAGTTTGGCTGCATATCATTAGAAATACATTAACATAATACATATACCAATTTCCTCTTCACCCTCAATTCTTACTTAATGAAATACTTCTTAAGATCTCAAGTTAGAACTCTAATTTAGACTAGTGAAGTGTGAATAGATCACCTTCCACTGTGGGGATCACAACTCAGTCTGAAGCTGCTTCAGACAGTGGTAGCTGGTGAGGCAGTAATAGAGAGAAATTCAGAGGATTCTGTAATTTAGGGGTCATTAAATTAGCATAGAGTTAAGATCAGCAATGGAATCTATTATGATACTTATTTAAATAATTTCCATATGCAATTTTGGTCCTCAAAAATATATGGTAAAGGATAACACTTGTGTAATAATATAGACAAAGTTAGGAGGTATAATTGCAAAGTGAGCTGGAACTTCTAAACATACTATTGGCCTTTGACACCTTCATGTAAAGGTATTATCAATGAAAATCTGGAACTCAGTCAAATGAAACATATGAAATCAAATTTAATTATTGCAATTACAGGCAGAAGTTTTGATCCAGTTCTTAATAGGTGCAGATGCCTAGTTTAATGTAAGTTAAAATCTATGTTCCTTACAAATCTGTAAATGTCCTGTTATTTTCCTTATGCCTCTCTTTTAGTTGATCCAGTTATCACACTGTTTATTTCCCAGAGCACCACATTTCCTCCAGGAGTAGTTAATTAGCAAAGATTATCAAGAGTCAAGCAGAGGAGAGCACCTGGCAACTCCTCGGAACGCTCCAGATGCTGAGCCACAGGAGTGGTGTAACAGGGGTCCTGTCTGCTTGTCAAGAGGCCTTTGTGCCCTCTCATCTCTTAAGCCAGAGGGTTCAGTGCTTCAGCCATGTGTAGCACACACTGTTTCAGACACGGCCCACCACTCATTCACCATACTTTGGGACTCTACAGACCTACTCAGCGTAGAATGAAGTCCCATCTGAGGTCAGATCTCTGACCTTCCTTCTCTGCTTATCATTTGCTAATTATATTTCTAAAAGCTCAAGTGGTCACAGATTCACTTGATTGGCCTGACAGGTAATCACTGCATTAAAAACAGTGTGTTTTGGGCCAGGGATTTAGCTCAGTGGTTGTCTGCCTTGCAAGTGCAAGTTTGATCCCTAGTAACCACATACAAGTTGAGTTTGATCCCTAGTAACCACATACAACAATGCTGGGTGTGGTGCCTCATGCCTGTAATCCCAGCACTTGGGAGGCAGAGGCAGGAGGTTTGTTGTGAGTTCAAGGCTGAGCTCAGGGTCAGCCTGAACTAAAAAAAAAAAAAAAAAAGCGAGACCTTGTCTCAGAACAACAACAATAAAAAATTACAGAAGTTCAGACATATGTATATGTAGTTTATTCATTATAGCTTTAAATCAATATTTAATTAAAGAAATTTAGAAAAAGAATAGCTTTTCCAATTATTATTTTTTAAAGTACTATATTCCAACTGATAAGTGATAAATTACTAATTTGAGAGAGCTTGTAGGTAACATTAAGTTTAATCATTACCGTTTCCTCTCATTATTTTAAAATTGTGAGTATATAACAAATACATGAACCATGAGCTGTGAACATTAAATATACTTGCTTCAAGCTACTGCTCTAATTAGATTCAATTTACCAGAAGGTTAATCTAATACAATTTTGATGGTTTCTATAAATGTTACTGAGCTGCCTGGAAAATAACCTTTTTTTCATGTTTTATTGCTTCAACATCTGTATTTAGCACCATTAGACAAAATTCTCTCGATGTGTATCATTGGCCTTCCTCTCTCCACTCCTCACAAACCTTCCTGACAAGCCTTCCTGTCTGCAAGCTTCCTGACAAGCCCAACTCCAGGATGAACAGTACTCATATCCTGTGCTGATTTTTGAGCATTTTCTCAACAGAAAATGATGAGAGAATACAGAAGATGTAGTTAACCCCAAAATTTTAACAATTAATTGAGAAATTTCTAACATTTGGACTCTTACTTTCCTTCTCAGGAGGTTATAATGGGAGGTTGGATTACTTCTCAAAAATTGTGCTCAATTTTTCCAACCTTATTCTATTCTTCATTTACACTAACTCCTTAAATGATCTCATCTGATGATGCCGTGACTTTAAATACCAACAATATGCTAAAAACTTATAAATTTATATTTTAATTATTGCTTTCTTAAAATTCCAATTCACTTGCAAATTGAACAGCATCAATGAAAGGGCAAAAACTTAATTGATAAGTAACAGAACTCTTATTCTTCTATCTTCCTATTACTTCCCAATTCTCAATTTTAACACTTGAAAGTGCTATTTTCACCTTATTTTTTCATCTTTGTTTTCTAATTCTTCTCTACCCCTTACTTATCTGTGTCCACTAGAAAATTCAGATGACTCTCCACCATAATTACTCACAAGAGTCAGCTGCTTGTCTGTCATGTTTAGCCATGAGGGCTGCCATTTTCTTTTTCTCTAAATGGTTTCCACAGTTTCTCTGGCTTCTGTCTCTATTTTTCATCTCCATCCAGCCTGCTAAGTTCTACATGGTTTTCGTTATATCTGCTGTGCTCTACCCAATCCTCACCTGGCTCTTTCTCCTCCTCTGATCTTGTGCCTGTCCCTGGCAATCACTTTATGGACAGAGGTAGCAGGCTATCCTTAGGTTTCTTGGAATATGCTTCCTTCACTCCCACCCAAGAGCATCAGCACTCCATGCTCTCTCTGCAGACATTCATGAAACTTCTTCACTTTTGCAGCTCCATTTTCCTTTAACTTCATTAGTTTAATGAGCTTCCTCCAACCATCCCATCCAAAATGACTTCCCTGCTCCCATCAGCCTTTCTGTTAATGATAATTGTATTTATTACACATATCTATCCCCAAAATATGCATTTAGATGCTTTTCTGATTTAACTTATAACTTAAAATATAAACATTATAAGGACAAGAATTTTATTTTTATTGATTTTATACAGTCTATCATTCACAAAACTTCATTTGATTGAACAAGTATACAAACAAAGAGGAAGCAACCCTAGTCTATGAAGGACATATGTAAGCAGTAAATAAATGTTTGTTGAAATATTTTCTTTGCTTGTATTCTGTTCTGCTGAAACTGTATATGGCATTCAAAAGAATCCTAATTTTAATCTAGAATTTCAGTTTCAATCAAGTAATGTTTTTCTGTGATCCATGCTTAACATTTTAAAAAGTTTGTTTTCAAAGTTTTATTGTCTGTGTCATTTTAATAAATTCAGTATATACAGTGCTGTTTATTTTTCACCATGTCCCAAATACTTTATATATTTAATATCTGTTGCAGGAAATTGTTTCAATAAATGTATAAACCACATGATGTAAATTAAAGATAGAGATTGGAAAGTGGTTAATTTTATCTTTAAAACATGTCTGTTCAATGAATGTGATACAGATGTTGAGTCTGTATGTGACTATCCACCAAAATGACTCAATAGGGATTGCTTCTGAAAATGAGGAGCGTGATTATTTGAAAAGGCAAATCAAGGAAACTTCTCCATTATGGAGGTGCCGATTTCACAGTATACTTTCACAACACATCCAATGGGCCAATGAACTCCATCAAGGAAAAATAAAATAAAATAATATCAGAAACGTTTTTTACTTTGCTAGAAACATGAAGCAAAAAAGGTCAGAAATCTCTTGGCTGTTATAGGAAGAAAAAGCAGTTCCTCTGTGTGGCTAAAAACAGTCAACTGCAAAGTTATAAGGATAATTTTGAATTCACCACAATTCTAGCATAGCTCATCTTTGTTCATTTGTGTTCAGTTTGACACTGTGTAGACAGTTTATGTTCTGTATGATTGAACATGTGTTTGTAATAGATGAAACAGCCTATTTCCTTCATATATTTGTGATTTTAAAAGGTATAATATTGGTGTCACCGACCTATGAAAAGTACAATTATGAGAGAGATAATTGAAAGATGTCACTAATATTACTCAAGCCTGGTTAACATTCAGAAAGTATATGTTCTGCAAGAACATCAATCCAAGGGATTGACCAAACTCAGGATTAGTATTGCAAGGTTGCTAACTCACTCAGAACTGCCTACATGTGACATAAGTGGCTAATTCTTTAGCTTGAAGTCCCTTTGTCTGCAGTATAGCTATGAAATAGATACGACTTGCTCAAAGCAAAGAACATTGTAAAATTAAAGCCACATTTAACCGAGGATAGAAAAAGTGGTTGCTAGAGCTATTGTTACAGAATGCTTGAAAACAGATAAAAGTATACTTATGAGGAGGTAGAAAAGTTACGATGGGAACATTGAATATGAGGGATTCTATATTTACTAATTTAGACACCGTACCTAATGCATAATATCTGAGAGCTTTAAATGTAGGTGGGTCAGTCTGTCCCCAGCTGCCTTGAACATCAGCGGTTTGGCCACCTGAGATGTCAAGAGTCCTATCTCTCCAGATTTCTAGGATCAAACTATTCAGATTTTTCTTTCATGCCTGAAGACACAGATCAGGTGGGAGAGACTTGTCCTAACCCTCAAAGGTGAGGCTGTTCCCTGGTCACCTTGCCTAGTCAGAGGCATGAAATCAATTCTGAGTTAAGTTGTAAATTTCTTAAGGGAAAGGTACCTCTCTCCCTTTTTTATTCTGAACTACTGCAGAACTATCTAAAGAGGTGCTCTCTCTCATGTGGAAGGAGAAAATTAATGTGCTTCCTGGACCAAGATCACTTATTTCTTTCCTTTTCCCTTGCTTCTATGGAATTACTCTACACCTTCTTGAGGCACAGCTTCAGGTCTGACTGCTTTCAGAGAGAAGAAATACATGCAGCACTTGGCATATATTTTACTCTATTTTAAAAGAAAAATACAGTTGAATATGGTTGATATTTATTTTACATTTTGATCACATATAACACTAGAAGAGATCTAACTTAGTATCTAAACAGTTTATTCACATTGAAGAGCTTACACAGTGAACGTTAGGCCAACATATATTTGTAACTTGAGGGGTCCCTGTATATGCTATACAATATTGCCTGTTGGCAAATTATAAATATTATTTTAATTAAATGGTAACAAGGACAATTTATGCATTAAATATTAGTTAATTCCACATTTCAAAAATGTTTTAACTAGGTAGAAATTTTCAATTTTCATGTATGTAGGAAACCCAAATTTTGATGTATGTAACTGATGGTTTTTAACTGAATTTTATTTTTATAAGATTGTATATGTGACTTATATATAGCTTTAATAGAAAATGATTAGAAAATTTTCCTGGTGGGATGGTTTGTGGAGGCTGTATGAAACAGGAAGAGTGACAGTATCTAGAGTGGTGACTTTGTATGACAAGGGATACAAGATATCATACTCACCCATAAACACAGTGTGCGGCAGAGACCAGCCAGGCATTGCTGACAAGAGTCGCACCACAAAGGAGTTGGTCATTATAAAACAGACCAACAAGCCATGGCCACGCCCCTTCTTTGGCGTCAGTTCCTCCAACGATCTTTGGGCTAACTTTTTGAGCCATCAGTTTTTTCCCACATGCTATTAAAGTAAGAACGTACACTTTACTTTGCAGTACAATAATACATTGATTGTTGAACTCAATTTGTTCCAAATTTGGAATTAAACATTGTAAAGTTCAAGAACTGGACATGTTTTTCCCAGAAGAAATAACGGAAAATGAAATAATTGGTTCTGGGCCCTCCCAATTACACTTGTAAATCCATTTTCCAGTCATTATTTATCAACAAATTTTGCAATGATTTCTTTCTTTAACTCTATTGTGGTTTTCAAAGTTTTCATCTTAGTTTTATGGCTGGTATGGTTAACCTTTTTTAGAAATATGGTTACCATATTTTATGCAAAATAAGCACTAGGGAAAAAAGGCACAATGGTGAATGTTCTAATGAATTAAGGCAAGCATTATTTGTTTGTCTGCCATTAAATGCTTGGTCTCAAGTTGAAATTTTGGTTTGACTATTTCACAAAGTTATAAAAACCAAATCAAATTTTTTTGAGCTTTGTTGTTCAAGTAGTGGGAAGTTTGAGTTTGGAATCATTAGACAAGTGAGATATAACTATACTTCTCTAGAACATTACAAATTGAATGGTGAAGGGCCAGGGATTTGGTTCAGTGGTACCACACCTACCTTGCAATTACAAGTTTAATTTCTGGTACCACTAGGGAAAAAAAAAAAAAAAGAATGGCAGAGTGGGGCAAAGGGGGAAAAATGAAAATCAAGTCATGTCATGTTCTGGTACAAACTCTCAATGTTGAATGCGATGATGATGAGTATTCATAATGTACAATAAAGATTTATATTTAAAAAAATGAATGATGCTAAAGTAACTAGCTGACAGAAAACTCTTTTCAGAAATTTCATTTTAATACTTGAAAGAAATCATTACAAAATATTTACTTACATTTATGGTTACATTGCAACAGTATCAGATAATCCTGTAAGCACTGTTCACTGTAATAGAAAAATCACATATTTCAAAAAGTGTGCACTCCTGTTTTAAAATAAAGCAGAGTATCAGTTCTTTATGTAACTTTTTAGTCAAAAGAAGTGCACATATGTGTGAATTAGAGGAAGACTGACTCTTTCTCTCTTGTGCTGTTTCCCTGCTCTGTTTCCCAGCAACCATGAGCTGAGCAACTTTGTTTCAACACAGCCTTCCCCCATGAAGTTTCTGCCTTAGGACCACCTGACCACTGACTGGATTCCGGAAAACATGAGCCAAGTTACATCTCTCCTTCTTGAAATTGTGGGTGTCGGGTATTATATGTCAGTGACAGCTGACTAGAACAGTATTTTTGTAATTTTAGGTATGTTGCTCAATATTCTTGAGATTCTACTGCCTTATCTATAAGATGAGTGTAAAATGATTAATGGGTTGGAATCTTGCACAAAATAAGCCTTTACTAATAAAGGCTACCATCTTTCTGTGTGAACTGAGTTGTATTTCATCATTCTACAATACAACAATTCCTCCTTATCCAAGGGTCCTCCCAAAGCCACAAATACTAGTTAACTTTATAATTTAAGGCCCTTTTAATGATAACTAAATACTACATATTATGGCTATAAGTTTTACATATTGGATTATGACAGTAAAATTGGCATAATCATCGTTTTTCTTTCTTTACAATTTCATAGACTTTACAATTTCATTTCTTATAATAAATAAAGGATCTTTCTACACTTAGTACATGATTTATTTTCTTTCTCAAGTAAAAAATTTCAGCTTTTAACTCACAGGGAATAAATACCTCATGCCTTCCTTTGGCATATCCTAAAAGGTGGCATCACTGTTCTTATGCTTTGGGCTCATTATTAAGTAAAGTAAGAGTTATCAGAATGCAAGCTCTGAGATACTGCGGATTGGTGTGAAAAATGAACTCATAAATATTACTGGAAAGGTAGTGTAGTTACTACATCTGTGACTATACTAGATGAAGGATTCATTCTCATCCCATTTAGGACAGGAAGTCACCATATGATCTCATTTTGCTGCTCAGAATGACATATTTTAAAATTTATTTATTATTTTTTACAAATTTCCATGTGTTATTTTTAGAGTGTGGTTGATCATTAGTATCTAAAACTGTGGGAAGAAAAACTATGTTACGGACAGACTACTACACTGAATAGACCTCAGGATTGCCAGTCCCATTACAATTCAGGTCAAAACACTTTGTGTGAGTTGTGAGCTTCACGCAAAGACTTGAGTGACGAATGAATGTTTTAAGTCAGGAAGACATGTAAATCACAGATATAAAATGTGTACATAAAATATTGAAATACTTATCCCAAAATTTGAAAGTCACTTTTTCCAAAGCCAAGAATTCTATTTTAAGCATGACTTTAAAGAAAAATTTGTTTTACCATATGTTATACAAATCAACCACTAGAGATCAGCATAGCACAAAGAATAACAATATTGTACTTGGCCACAAGACTTTATGCAGCTACTACAGATACTTGGTAGATTAATGCACAGATATATTCACATAAATAATTACAACTCTTTATATATAGAGAGAGTACTTAAGTTTATCTTAAGTGCATGCTATTTAAGTGCTTGAACTTTGGGCAGCAATAGAAAACAAAACATTTCTCTATGTCTAGTCAAAGCAATTCAGTGTTCCAAAATGCACATGATAAATTTTATTTGCATAAATCACATGCACCTATGCTGTCTGATTGACATTCTTTACAATAGAAAAATTACAATATACATATAAAGTACATTTACATTTTATTCATAATAGTTATATAGTGATGTTTTTCTCAGTACATTAATATATATCTTTAACATCCCCCAAAAGATTCCAATAAGTCTTTTTTTTTTTTTAAGGTTTTTTTTGAGACAGGGTCTTGCTTTGTGGTTCAGGCTGGCCCTGAGCTCAGCCTCCAACTCACATCACAGCAATCCTCCTGCCTCTGCCTCCCGAGTGCTGGGATTACAGGTGTGAGCCACCATGCCCGGCACTGTGGTATGTGGTACTGATTGCTGCTGGCGTGAGTCTCCATGCCCAGTATTGTTATGTGGTTACCGGGGATCGAACCCTGGTCCTTGCACTTGCAAGACAGGTGCTGGAACCACTGAGCTAACTCCCCGACCTCCAATAAGTCTTCTGATATGCACTTGTTCTGAGGAATGTATTCAAATCTCATTAAAATTCCTACTGTACTTGTAGCACTCATCAATGAATATCATTTCAAAATTGTCCCTATTTCTAAGATATCTATAATGGTCTCAGAATAAGCAACATTTAAATTCATTTTTAAAAGTACAGAACAGTTCCTGGTGAACTTAATAGTGAGCTAGAAAATTCAACTGAACTTAACACCTCCTTTTTTATGTATTTTGAGAAATCAAAATTTTGTTACACAACACATTCACTGTTTCAGGGTAGAAGTGTAAATTGCTTGGTCTCTCTGTAGAATAAGAAGTGATTCCTACTTTGACAATATCTATTCCTAGAATTTGGAGAGAAACAGAGTCACTTTCCTGCCCACTGGTCTTGAAGTCAGACCAGGGTTATCACTCTGAGCAGCAGGAATGACAGTATTATGTCCCATGTCTTTTTCTTGGCCCATTGAGTTAATAGTGTCTATTTTCTACCCTTTGGCAATGAAGAAATAATTCATTTCCAAAATTTATGTTCAATATGACCTTATATCTTATTGAAAAGTACATGCTTGCTCTTCTTTATTTCGTTTATGAAATTGCTATTTAAAGTGAGCTGCTGCCTTAGGGAATTTGGAAGACAGCGTGTTAGGAAGTAGAAGGCTTTGCAGTCAAAGAGACTTTGGTTAGAGTTTTCACACTGCTTGCAGATTTGTGAACTTGTGGACATCAGTGCCCAACCCAGGTGTCCTTTTCCTCATCTTCATGTGGAAACCATATTGTCTAATTCATAAAACTTCTGTACAGATTGAAAATGACTGTAAGGATATTTCCAGTACAGTGCTGTCAGAGGTTAGTTAATGAAATATTGGATAAATAATTTTTATTGGATAAAATGTGGAATCCTATAGAATGTCTGACATCAAATATAGAATACTGATCAACACATACTATGTGAAATTTCCATTCACTTCTAGAACTTTTAACAAAGTTACTCAAGATTTTTAAAAAGGAAAGCCTAAAATCAACAGCTGCCTGAAGTTTTTAACTTTGCTAATCATACTGGGTCATATTGCTGATTTCAGTTTGGGTGGCTTTTACCCAGGGTTGGCAAATGGTGGTCTGATTCTTACATATGTCTCACAATAGGATGCAAAGTAAAGGAACATATTAATCGATTTTCATACTTGAGAGAATCATTTTCCCTGACATCCTTTTCATTTTTTTTTTTTTTTTGGTACAAGAAAGCATATCTTCAAAAGCTCCAGTTTTCATAAGGAATGAATGTAATTATCTCAGTTTTAAGTAAATAAATTCACACATTTACTAACCAAATGAATAAATACATCTGAATTTTTGGCAACCCAGTAAAATGTAGCTAATTAAGGAGAAGGTCATTTAGCTAATCGGCTTACTGGTTTGTTGGATATTTGTCTATTAATGCTTTCTTCCCCCCCAAATATTGTGAATATACACTTCATAGTGATACTAGTGCAAACTGCTACTGGCATTATTATATTTTTTGGTGAGTACAGAATAACATGGTCCTGCTCTGAAACATACACACACACACACACACACACACACACACACACAATTAAAATGAATCATTTTTGAATTTTTCGTCTGCTTTTCCTAACTCTTAAATGCCTGTAGACACACGTAGGTTAAGTTTTCAGTGTAAGCTCCTTGAAAGTCTCTAATGATATCATAAATTTAGATGCGCCTGATAGGAAGGAACCACTATGGCTTCTTCCTCCCTCACAGGTGGTCAGGTTCTTCCCTGACGAGACTCAGAACATCAATAAAGTCCCAGCAACCACTGCTGTAGGACACTCCAAAGCAAGGTCCTTTATTAGAATGAAAAACACTCCTCTACCAATTTGTTGTACTAGCTGAACTCCCAAAAATACTGAGTTATCATGAACTGCTTAATCATTTTATTATTTTATTTTTTACTATTAAATGTGGTAAACCAATTACGTTCACTTATATTAGCATTTTAATTTCTTAACTGTAATTTCAACTGTTTCTTGCAGTTAATTTATTCTAACCCATAACTTGCCTTTAATAGAACTATGAAATCCAGAAGCCAGTTTCACATATTTGAAACACAAATTACCATTCATGTCTAACAGGAGAAATAACATAATCTAAGCTAAAAATGACCTTTGTAAACAGGTAAGATGCTACTTTTCGGTAGCTTACATAAGGCTGTAGAAATACATGTAGCTTTAAAAAGAAAGAGAGTGTAGAGGCCCAACTAGAAATTTAGACATCTTCCTTTAATAATCAAGTTCTATTTGCCAAGGAAAAGAATATGATGTTACATTGATATATATCTATATCACAAAGGATCGGTTAGATATTGCTTGAAATTACCTAAAGAATGGAATATCAAATACTTTTCAAGATGTGACAGCTGTGCAAATATCATATATTTTCTCTAGTATGGGAAAATGAATATGTAAATGAATTGTAGTATGTATAATTGATATTGTGAAATAGAAAATATTTTTTAAAAAAGAGCATGGGGGCCGGGGAGTTAGCTCAGTGGTTCCGGCACCTGTCTTGCAAGCGCAAGGGCCCGGGTTCAATTCCCCGGTAACCACATACAATACTGGGTGTGGAGACTCATGCCCAGCAGCAACCAGTACCACATACTGCAGTGCTGGGTGTGGTGGCTCACGCCTGTAATCCCAGCACTCGGGAGGCAGAGGCAGGAGGATGGCTGTGATGTGAGTTTGAGGCTGAGCTCAGGGCCAGCCTGAACCACAAAGTGAGATCCTCTCTCAAAAAACCTAAAAAAAAAAAAAAAAAGAAGAAGAAGAAGAAAAGACCATGTAGGGGTAAATAATGAGGGGAAAAGAATGTGACAGTAATAAAGAAAAAAGAAAACAAAGATTACATATATAGGGGATGGGGGTAACAGGGCGGGGGGGAAGGAGAAAAATGAGAATCAAGTCATGTCATATTCTGGTACAAACTCTCTGTTGAATGCAATGATGATATGTATTCATAATGTACCAATAAAGATTTAAATTAAAAAAAAAAGATGTGATAGAATCCCAATCTGGCTGACTTCAGAAACCTATCTTGTTTTCAGCACACACACACACACACACACACACACACACACACACACCCCTAGTCCTAGAACAAAGTTCAGAACCCACCTGGGTGTTACTAGTAAGCTGCCATTGAGCGCAGTGCTTAATTTCACAAATGGCCCTCCTTCCGATGAGAATGTTGGTACTGATGAATTTTCATTCCTAAGGAAGAAAATATATAGAAAACATAAAAATATAAACAAAAACCATAAACTGCATTTTTAGTTCTTTAATATTATGGACACTGAAAGATTTTATGGAATAGAAATGAATGAATGGTTTAATATAAAACTCCAGTATTATGTTACTTGATAGTGTGGAATGATAGAAGAATTACATGACACTTCATTACATGAAATGAACTTTAAAATTTTTCATAGTATCTCTGGTCCTGGTTTACATTAGCATATATTATTTTACAAAGGTAATCATTACATTTATCACTTAATTATCTGATATCCTCATTTGACTATTCAGTGTTGCCCAATAGTTTTTGTTGTTGTTATTTGGTTTGATTTGGTTTGGCTGTAGTGGGGATTGACCTCAAAGTTTCTACACAACCCCTGAGATACATACATTCCCAGTGCTTTTTATTTTCTGAGACCAAGTCTTGCTAAACTGGTCAGTCTGCTCTGGACTTGGACTTTTCCTGCCTCGGCCTCTTGATTATCTGGGATTATGAGCACATGCCAGAGCTCCTAGCATCCCGCACTTTACGTGTCTGGCGATCGATGTGAATGGCAGTCTCACACACTTGCTGTGCGCTTATATGAGACTTTCCCTTTTGAGAATAATTATTCTTTTTAAAAGATGCATGTGACCAGAGAGCAAAAGAAAAATAATATTTTCAGTATTCTCTATCAAAATGTTATTTTATTCTTGAATTTTTTTCCATTTGAAGCTTAACAAGTTTTAATTTAAAACCAGAAGCTACAGGATTTGCTCTGAAAGAGGGAGCAGGTAGCTAAGACTTGTAAATGACATTTGTGAGAGACCACTAGGTGGAGAGAGAGGCCTCCACACATGACAACCATGAATCCCCAGGCTTTCCTTTCCTAGAAAATCCATTGAGTAATTTCTCCCAATGCTGAGTCTTCATTGAAGATTTCTCTTAATTATCCTCACACTCTCCCTTAGACTCAGCTGGAGACTTTTTGCTTTCAATTACTAATTTTGTTTCCTGCCTTTTATTTATACTAGTTTTTAATCTTCATATAAAAATATGCCTGTAGGCTGGTGCATCTTGATTCTGCAATCTTCTTGGGCCAGCAAAGAAATGATGTAGCTCTGATCTTTGAAGAAACCTGATAAAATTAATTGTTGCTTCTCCAACAAAAAGGCCTAATGTCTTCCCCTGGCCATAGTCAATGATGACCCTTTGCTATTTGTGTGGAGAGAATTTCTAATGAACACGCAGAGCTGTTATGATAAGTGAGAACAGAACTGGGTACAGCATGGCCCCTGTTTCTTTCAACAACTTGAATAAATTGAGAGTGTTTATCTGGGACATTTTATATGCTGAACAAAAAACTGGGACAATGGAGATTCTATTTAATATCCCTGAATTTAACATCTTGTACTTTAGTTTGATAAACAGATAAAAGTAATTCAAGTACAGAAAGCCATTATTATTCCTTGAATAAACCTTGAAATAGAATTTCCAAAAGAAAGATGAGCCTTATTGTGCTAATGTTAGAGATTAAGTTGTTCCCTCCATGAGGGCAGAAGAGGAATTTTATTTCAGTGTTTATATAAATGGGTTTGGTATAGCTTAGAAAATAAAGCAGGCATGAGCTCTTAAAGAGTACCAAAGGATGAAGGTCAGAAATATTCTAGGAAGGTCACGAAAAACTTCCTCATGCATAACAGTTGTACCGTTTTGTTTGTTTTTGTTTGTTGTTTTAATATTGGGGATCAAACTCAAGACCTTGCGCTTGCCAGCCAGGTGCAGTGCCACTTAGCTACATTTAAAGAAGAGAGAATGTGTATCAAGACAGATCTTCAAGAATTTTCTCTTTATCATTGGTGCAGATGCTTGTGGACTTCTTAATGCCAGTCTTGACTTTAAAAATACCAAGGAATGTCTGCTTAATACGAAGTATCTCTAGTTATATTTGCATTGCCTAAAAGCGCCTGACCTCTCACTGGATATGATTAGTGTACATTTTTGCTGTGAGCGTGAAGGTCATGAGTCACAGTTACTATTCAATCTTCCTCTGGACAGCTGTCTTCTTATGTTTACTTACATCCCCCGTGTCTTTTTCTGCTGAACGTCTGTCATGCATTGAATATTATTTTAAATAGTTTTCTATATCCCTGGCTCTCTACAGAAGATTCTCACAGTGTATTCTCTAGACAAGCAGATTCAGCCTCACCAAAACATATTAAAAATCCAAATTTCATAAATGGGAGATATTTCTTCTTCCTCCGCCTCCTCCTTCTTCTTTCTCTCTCTCTCTCTCCCTTTCAGAGAGCACATTAAATACATAAAATAGCTTCTGATTCACTAGGCAATATATTTTAAGATACTCAAACTAAGTAGAAAACTTCTCAAAGGATACTTTATTAAAATATACTTCAAAGGTTTACAGATTCATTTATCTACTGCTATCATTTTCCATAACCCTTGAGCATCTTTTCTAATAGCTCCTGAAGTGATACATCAATTTCCTAAATTCAAAATAAAATTTGGAAAAAAATAATTTGAAAAATTTATTTAAAAAATTCAAATCTTTTTTATTTACTTATTGATTAGACACATAGTACTAACTTGATCTATGATGGCATTGGTGGTTAATTATATTAATTTATGACTATTTTAGGAGAAAGAAGAGCTAGCAGGAAATCTACAAAAATAATGATTATCCAGCAAAGACACATTGCTCAGTCCTTCCATTCTAAAATCAAAACAAAATAATATTCCACAAAGAGAGTCAGACTTTATATATACATGTGAAAAAAAGCATATATATTTTTACATTCTGACATGTTTTCTACATTTTATCTCAAATTTAATGTAAGAAAACAAGTTGCTGGGCCAGAGATTTAGCTCAGTGGTTCTGGAGCCTGCCTAGTGAGGGCAAGGTCCTCAGTTTGATTCCCAGTAATCACATACAACAGTGCCGGGTGCAGTGACTCAGACCCATCAGCAGTGAGTACCACACACCACAGTGCTGGGCATGGTGGCTCAGTGTTGTAATCCCAGCACCCAGGGACAACCTGTACTACACAGCAAGAAGCTGCTCCCCTCAAAGGAAACAAGGTGCAGTTAGCGGCCTATATGTTGTCTTGCATTATTCTGAATTACTGAACAAAACACTCTTCCAAATTTTATAATAGTCTGACACAATCACATTCTGTATTAAGTATCGACATACAATGATTCCTACAATGATTTCTCTGTCAATAGTACCTATGGAATTTGGAATTTGATTTGAAATGAACCACCTGTACTTCCAATCCTTACAATTCAAACTCACTCTTTTCTGCCTGAGCACAATATTTTCAATTTATCTTCACAGTGGCAGAAGATAAAGTACAGATTTATGAAAACTTATTCAGTATTTTAATAACAAAGAATAAACAACATATTACAACATATCAAAATGTCATCGGAAAGTAAAAGATTAACAACTTTATCTTAAATCACCTTTCATTTTTGAAAGATGCCTCAAAACTACTGAAAACCGAATTAAAAATTAATATTTATCATGAACAAAACTTCTATAGCACAGGAAATAGCTAAGGAAATCAACAAATGGGACCTCATTCTTTTAAAAAGCTTCTGCACAGCAAAGGAAACCACCAACAGTGCAAACAGGCAAC